>NLAO01002241.1:0-10500 GCA_002370835.1 Metschnikowia continentalis | reverse complement strand
ATAGAGGAGTCAGTTCTTCCGTAAGGTCAAGTGATGGGGTGGACTGGACCCAAACTACAGTGAATAAATATATGTCTGAAAACTAACAAGCTCAACCTGGTGCTCGATTTTCAAAAAGATGTTCAAAACTTCACCCTGGTTAGGAAGAAAAAATGGGCCTGCTTAATACATTTATGGAGGGAGATACAACTTGGATGTTTTGATTTCAATCATAGTAACCTTGGGATTATTGACGACGCGGGTCTGATCAGTCAAATCGTCAATGTCTTTATGTGCCGTTTTGGTACAGAGTAGTAGTATAGAGTATAGACTAGTATAGAGTATAGACTAGTATAGAGTATAGACTAGTATAGAGTATAGACTAGTATAGAGTATAGACTAGTATAGAGTATAGACTAGTATAGAGTATAGACTAGTATAGAGTATAGACTAGTATAGAGTATAGACTAGTATAGAGTATAGACTAGTATAGAGTATAGACTAGTATAGAGTATAGACTAGTATAGAGTATAGACTAGTATAGAGTATAGACTAGTATAGAGTATAGACTAGTATAGAGTATAGACTAGTATAGAGTATAGACTAGTATAGAGTATAGACTAGTATAGAGTATAGACTAGTATAGAGTATAGACTAGTATAGAGTATAGACTAGTATAGAGTATAGACTAGTATAGAGTATAGACTAGTATAGAGTATAGACTAGTATAGAGTATAGACTAGTATAGAGTATAGACTAGTATAGAGTATAGACTAGTATAGAGTATAGACTAGTATAGAGTATAGACTAGTATAGAGTATAGACTAGTATAGAGTATAGACTAGTATAGAGTATAGACTAGTATAGAGTATAGACTAGTATAGAGTATAGACTAGTATAGAGTATAGACTAGTATAGAGTATAGACTAGTATAGAGTATAGACTAGTATAGAGTATAGACTAGTATAGAGTATAGACTAGTATAGAGTATAGACTAGTATAGAGTATAGACTAGTATAGAGTATAGACTAGTATAGAGTATAGACTAGTATAGAGTATAGACTTTCATAGAGTATAGACTTTCATAGAGTATAGACTTTCATAGAGTATAGACTTTCATAGAGTATAGACTTTCATAGAGTATAGACTCATACATAGTATAGACTCATACTGTTATGTCCTTTATAACGTGTCTTAACCGAATCTTGTATTCGTTGCTGGTTTCTGAAAGAGAGGAACTGGAGTGGCTTAAATACTTTGAGAGAAACGTCTCCACTAGAACAATGGTAAGGATTGTTCCAGAATATTCGGACCATCATAGTACTTCATATAACAATGATCGTGACACGACTTTTGTAATGGTCATAGTAACAATCGGACTGAGAGGCTTCATAATATATTCATAGGCAGGGTCCTGTATATGGCGGATCTAACAGTGTAGTAGTAGTAGTAGTAGTAGTATAAATGAGCAATAAGGTCTTACCAATACGACAACTACTCCAGTTCACCAGTTCCATACACATTATAAACTCCAGAGAATAGCTTACAAAGAATAAACTATACTACAGAGTATACATCTCTGGTGCGTGCCGACTACAAAAAGGTCCATTACTATAGATGGTAAATATTGTGTTCTATGGGCTCTAGTACCACGTAAGTATAGTCTATAATCTCTATACTGTCCAAATGTAATGTAGTAGTGTAGTAACAGTAGAGTACAGTCAATAAGAGTACAAGCCAGAGTATGGGTTATCCAAGTATAGTCAGTAGAGTAGATGAGAGTAGAGTAGATGAGAGTAGAGTAGATGAGAGTAGAGTAGATGAGAGTAGAGTAGATGAGAGTAGAGTAGATGAGAGTAGAGTAGATGAGAGTAGAGTAGATGAGAGTAGAGTAGATGAGAGTAGAGTAGATGAGAGTAGAGTAGATGAGAGTAGAGTAGATGAGAGTAGAGTAGATGAGAGTAGAGTAGATGAGAGTAGAGTAGATGAGAGTAGAGTAGATGAGAGTAGAGTAGATGAGAGTAGAGTAGATGAGAGTAGAGTAGATGAGAGTAGAGTAGATGAGAGTAGAGTAGATGAGAGTAGAGTAGATGAGAGTAGAGTAGATGAGAGTAGAGTAGATGAGAGTAGAGTAGATGAGAGTAGAGTAGATGAGAGTAGAGTAGATGAGAGTAGAGTAGATGAGAGTAGAGTAGATGAGAGTAGAGTAGATGAGAGTAGAGTAGATGAGAGTAGAGTAGATGAGAGTAGAGTAGATGAGAGTAGAGTAGATGAGAGTAGAGTAGATGAGAGTAGAGTAGATGAGAGTAGAGTAGATGAGAGTAGAGTAGATGAGAGTAGAGTAGATGAGAGTAGAGTAGATGAGAGTAGAGTAGATGAGAGTAGAGTAGATGAGAGTAGAGTAGATGAGAGTAGAGTAGATGAGAGTAGAGTAGATGAGAGTAGAGTAGATGAGAGTAGAGTAGATGAGAGTAGAGTAGATGAGAGTAGAGTAGATGAGAGTAGAGTAGATGAGAGTAGAGTAGATAGAGTAGACGAAAGTAGTAGAGTAAAGTTTATTTAGTAACGTGGCATAGTTGTGATTGTAAAGTATCGTTATTATAGTTACTAATGTAGAGTAGTAGCACATGGTAGAGTATGATGGTATAATTAGTAGAGTGAAACTAGTAATCAGCGTAAAGTCAAGACCAGTCTCTGGTAATCAGTAGTCTGTATAAGTAGTCAATGATTGAAAGAGTAGTATTACTAGTCAGCCTTTAGTTAATAGTTAGTATCGGTAGTAGTAATAGTGTAGTAATAGTGTAGTAATAGTGTAGTAATAGTGTAGTAATAGTGGTAGTAGTAATAGTGGTAATAGTGGTAGTGGTGGTAGTGGTAGTAGAGGTATAGTAATAGTAGTAGTAGTGGTATAGTAATAGTAGTAGTAGTGGTATAGTAATAGTAGTAGTAGTGGTATAGTAATAGTAGTAGTAGTGGTATAGTAATAGTAGTAATAGTGGTAAAGTAATAGTAGTAGTAATAGTAATAGTAGTAGTGGTATGTTAGATCCAAGTTGGGTGGCATACAACCCCTATATGGATTGAGCTCACGTGCACACCTCTTCTCGGTTCACTCTCACTAAACCCCTTCGGTTACCTTCCGGCAAACTACTTAATGGCAACCGATTCTTTTACCTGAGGAATCATATAAGCCAAAGTCTAAGAAAGTACTAGTAATATAATTGGGCATTATAGTGAGTGGTCTATGTCGAGTTAAGCCAGTAGTCTGTAGTATCTGTAGCTACTACTACTACTACTACTACTATTACTACTACTACTACTACTACTACTACTATTACACAACAGAACTAGGACTAAAAAATTACTCATCTGGAGCTAGTGCTAGTATTAATGAATATAGTTTCGATTAGGTAATTAACGCGCTTACAAGAATCTAAAAGAGTAGTATAGTAGTCAGTCAGTAGTATAGTAGTCAGTCAGTAGTATAGTAGTCAGTCAGTAGTATAGTAGTCAGTCAGTAGTATAATAGTCAGTCAGTAGTATAGTAGTCAGTCAGTAGTATAGTAGTCAGTCAGTAGTATAGTAGTCAGTCAGTAGTATAGTAGTATGAGTAGTATGAGTAGTAGTAGTTTGAGTAGTATGAGTAGTATGAGTAGTAGTAGTTTGAGTAGTAGTAGTAGTATGAGTAGTAATAGTAGTATGAGTAGTAGTAGTATGAGTATGAGTAGCATAGTAGTTTGAGTAGTAGTAGTAGAGTAGTAGTTGTAGTGTTACGTTCTTTATAACACGTCTTAACCTAATCTTGCTGGTTCCTCAAAGAGAGGACCCGAGTGGCTTATATACTTTGAGAGAAACGTGGCACCTAAACACTCTCCACTAGAACAATGGTAAGGATTGTTCCAGAATATTCGGACCGTCATAGTACTTCATAAAACGATGGCCATGACACGGCTTTTGTAATGGTCATTGTAACAATCAGACTGAGAGGCTTCATATTATCTTCATAGACAGGGCCATTTAACAAAACAAAGAATGCGGCATCAAATAGCGGGGAACGTTGGTAATGGTGTTTGGATTTAGCCAATTTGTCACTCAATGATTAGTCATATTATGAGCAAAATCATATTATGAGCAAAGTCATATTATGAGCAAAATCAGAAGCGGAGTGCGTCTTGTTGGGCCCTACTGAAAACATATATACTTCCTACGTCAACATACTAAATAAGCAAGAAGCTTTCTCCAATGAGCGAAGTGATTGCTAATTCAGACTTCGATATCAATATCTTGGATGATGCATTGATTGACTAATTCAAACATTGAGCTAATTTCCCCACTTCCCACAGATAAGAAGACCTATGTTTCATTAGAGACAAACAAGCAGACAAAGAATGGATTTCAAATTTTACAGCATTTCATTCACTTTTTCACGATTATTGCTGTTTTTAAAAATTTACAAAAATGCTGATTATAGGTATTCCGTAAACAAGACCAATCCCTTCTTAAGCAATTCCTCCTGCAGAACCTGCATGTACGTGGTCAGAATCATATCCAACACTGAATTCATCAGATCCACCGTAAGAATTGTGGCTGTAGACATCTTTAGTAAGTAGTCTGTTATTAGTTATAGTCAGTAGAAAGTAAGGAGTTATTAGTAGTCTGTTAGTATTAGGTTATTCAGTGTCAGCAGTCAGCAGTCAGTAGTGAGGAGTAAGCAGTAACTAGTTATTCAGTTAGAAGGTAGTTGTAGTCAGTTAGTAGTAAGTATAACTTTGAGAGAAACTTGGCTCCGAAAACTCTCCACCAGAACAATGGTAAGAATTGTTCTAGAATTGCCGAAAGGACCATCATAGTACTTCATACAATAATGATCTGGCAATTGTAACAATCAGACTGAGAAGCTTCATAATATCTTCATAGACAAGGTCCTGCAGATGGTGGCCTATAGTAGTCTATGGTAGCCTATGGTAGCCTATGGTAGCCTATGGTAGCCTTGGTAGCCTATGGTAGTCTATGGTAGTCTATGGTAGCCTATGGTAGTCTATGGTAGCCTATGGTAACCTATAGTGGCCTATGGTGGATCTAACAGAATGTAAAAAATATTATATTATTAATAATATTAAAATTATCAGTGTTATGTTCTTGGTAGTACGTTTCATACCTGATTTTTACTATATTTATTGATGACTTACTCAAACAGAGAGAGAGAGAACCAGCACATTACAAATTGGTTTAGTATATCAAGCAGCCTGTCAAACGTATGGTCTCTTAATATACCAAGCAGCCTGTCAAACGTATGGCCTCTTAGTATACCAAGCAGGTCCTCAAACGTATGTTAATATACCAAACAGATCCTCAGACGTACGTTAATATACCAAGTAGGTCCTCAAACGTATGTTAATATACCAAGCAGGTCCTCAACCGTACGTTAATATACCAAACAGCCTGTCAAACGTATGGCCTCTTAGTATACCAAGTAGGTACTTAAACGTACGTTAATATATCAAGCATGTCCTCAAACGTATGTTAATATACCAAGCAGCCTGTCAACCGTGACCTCTTAGTATACCAAGCAGGTCTTCAAACGTACGTTAATATACCAAGTAGGTCCTCAAACGTACGTTAATATACCAAGTAAGTCCTCAAAAATATGTTAATATATCAAGCATGTCCTCAAAAATATGTTAATATACCAAGCATGTCCTCAAAAATATGTTAATATACCAAACAGATCCTCAAACGTACGTTAATATACCAAGTAGGTCCTCAAAAGTAAGACCTTCACAAACTAATTTGCTTCCTCGGCAAGGGTCTCCTGGTTTTCCGATCATAAGGCAAGAAGTAGATATCCACAGCATAACAATAGTCAAAAGTTTTTTTCACCGAGATCAATTCTCTCATGGAAGAGTCCAAACAACTATAGAATTTGTTATTGATGAGTTTCCCTTTTGAATCCAAGCGCAATTTCGTCCGAGGTGTATGAGGTCCGAACATAAAGATATCTTTATGGATGGTAAAATACCCATCGGTAGGAGTATTTATACTACGTGCATATCCGTCTTTCAAAGTGAACTCGATAGGCTCACCCATCCCAAATGAAGTACGCATCACACTGACATCCGGCCCGTATTTCGGAAGTACACGAGCAAAGAAAGGTTCAATGATTCCATCAATTTTTGCAAAGAAGGCATATGTCAATTTTGGAGTCACTGAAGCGGACTTTTTCTCCACCAGATTCAGCCGTTCATGAGATTTCTTATTTTGAGATCCAGTTTTCGTGGCAATACCTTGGTTATCATATTCAAAGTAAAGTTCAGCATCGAGACACGTTGGCGAAAAGCGAACCGTGGTAATCATATGGAAAGAGCCAAAGGTCCAACACGAAAAGTAATCGGAATTGCGGAGCCTAAGATTGCTGTCTAACAATAATGCGGTAGCAGGAACAGGCTTCCCGAAAACAAGATCTTCATCAAACATTCCTAGATACCCATCATTGGGAGTGTCTCTACCGATGGCATAATCTCCTATAATATTGAACACCACGGGCTCGCCAAGATCTGGCCCATGAATGATGGCACTATAGGGGTCATCTTCGTATAAATATGTAGCGTATCCAACCGCCGACGTGTCATTTGCCGTCTTTACATACAACAAATAAGGCAAATCTGCGGAAATAGACGAGGGCGAAGACAGGGCTTTTCCCCCATTTTGGTTTCCGTGCATGGTGATAGCTTTCCGTGTTTTCCGTTCATAAGGCAAGAAATAAATTTTCACATACGAACACCGAACTGAGAATTTCACGCTAGAGATATAACTGATGTTGTTAATGGTTGGACAAGAGTAAAATCTCGAGTTGAGAAGCCTCAGTTCATGATTAAGCTTTAATTTCATTTGGTGCTGCATATTATAACCCACACTAAAGAGGTGTTCATGTAACCCCACGTTATGGACTATAAGATTCTCCACTCTGAAAGCGTAACCATTGTAATATCTGAACTCCAGAGCAAGGGAATCAGTTTCATGGAGAAATACCCACATTCCACGCATATATTCTTTGCTAGAGAGCGGCTCATATGTCCCATTGACTTTTACAAAGAATGCCCAGGATAAGTGGGACTGGGGATACTTCTGACGTGTGTGAACATCATGTTTCACAACTTTGTCATGTTTCACACTTTTCTCATGGTTCACACCTTTCTCATATTTCACACCTTTCTCATGGTTCACAGAACCAGACTTTTTAAGCAGGAGTTCACGTTGTTTTATAGACGCAGCTCCCTTAGACAAGAGGTAGAGATTCGCCTTCATACATGAGCTCTTGGAGCTATCGTTTCTTCGGTAGAACATCACGCGTATATTATTGGTAGAAGAATGTTTGCACGAATGAAAATGTCCGTTGAGAAGTTTGTTTTCAGGGCTTAAAAGCAAACGAGTGGGCTTGACATTTGGGCCGAAATACCCAAATACGTCTTCAAGCCGAAAACCTTCCAAACTGGATAAACTGGATGAACTGGATGAATTGATGGAAGCGCGTGGATTGGATGAACTGGATGAATTGATGGAAGCGCGTGAATTGGATGAATTGATGGCATAAGCGAAGTTTTCTGAGGTCAAAATAAACTCAGCAGGAACCCCCTCCGGGTCTCCGTAACTAAGGAATTTGACGACTTTATGCATTTTTTTATATGCAGAAAGAAGTATAAGAGTGTCATTGACTTCTGCGTAGAAGTTCATTGGTTTGATTGAATCTGCCCAAGCAATTGAGCCAATGGTTCCGAATGAACCAATGGTTCCGATAAGAGATGCCAAAAACACGTGACTTGTCTTCATGACAGCTGGAGGTACTGATAATGGAAAATAAATACTACCACTGGGGGGGTGTCCCAGGGTGTTTTTTTATATAAAACCACCTCCATGTGTTTATATGCCATCCTGAGAAAGGCCATTGTAGTCATGACATTTACGACAGTCACGACCGTCACGACCGTCACGCTTAGCCATACAATGCCTTTGCAATGTGATAAATCCGTGGAATCCTGCATACTTCCTGCACCCCTTTTAACAGTTTATTAAGCTTCCAGTCAGTCATAAAGTTTCCGATACATAAAGTTTCCCAATTTATGAAGCTCCCGGTCCACAAGCCATATCCCTATCAGTCAGACTCTAGTAATAAGTGCAATTATAGGGGTGTTTATCTGTTCAATTATAGGGGTGTTTATCTGTTCAATTATAGGGGTGTTTATCTGTTCAATTATAGGGGTGTTTATCTGTTCAATTATAGGGGTGTTTATCTGTTCAATTATAGGGGTGTTTATCTGTTCAATTATAGGGGTGTTTATCTGTTCAATTATAGGGGTGTTTATCTGTTCAATTATAGGGGTGTTTATCTGTTCAATTATAGGGGTGTTTATCTGTTCAATTATAGGGGTGTTTATCTGTTCAATTATAGGGGTGTTTATCTGTTCAATTATAGGGGTGTTTATCTGTTCAATTATAGGGGTGTTTATCTGTTCAATTATAGGGGTGTTTATCTGTTCAATTATAGGGGTGTTTATCTGTTCAATTATAGGGGTGTTTATCTGTTCAATTATAGGGGTGTTTATCTGTTCAATTATAGGGGTGTTTATCTGTTCAATTATAGGGGTGTTTATCTGTTCAATTATAGGGGTGTTTATCTGTTCAATTATAGGGGTGTTTATCTGTTCAATTATAGGGGTGTTTATCTGTTCAATTATAGGGGTGTTTATCTGTTCAATTATAGGGGTGTTTATCTGTTCAATTATAGGGGTGTTTATCTGTTCAATTATAGGGGTGTTTATCTGTTCAATTATAGGGGTGTTTATCTGTTCAATTATAGGGGTGTTTATCTGTTCAATTATAGGGGTGTTTATCTGTTCAATTATAGGGGTGTTTATCTGTTCAATTATAGGGGTGTTTATCTGTTCAATTATAGGAATCTGAATCTGTTCAATTATAGGAATCTGAATCTGTTCGATTATAGGAATCTGAATCTTTTCGATTATAGGAATCTGAATCTGTTCGATTATAGGGAGTCTGAATTGTCCTCGTAAAGCTTAATCAGTACTCATAAAGTTTAATCAATCGTTAATATTTGTCTCTTTTCTAAAAGATAATTCCGCTGATATGTCCTTTTAGTATGGTGTAACCACGATCCAAGCAGTACCACTCCAGCAGTACCACTCAAGCAGACCACTCAAGCAGTACCCAAACTTTGCCCAAGATGTACCACCAAGAAATAACTACTCCATCACATGGTGTGGAATTTCAACTCAATTAAAGGTTAGGATGTCTAAATCGGGAAAGTATTGGCGTGCGAATCAAGATTTTGTTAGGACTTAAGCAGGACTTTGGGATATATAACAAATTTATTCATAAAGTAAAAAAAAAAAAAGAAAAAACAAGAAAAAACAAGAAAAAACAAGAAAAAAAAAAGAAAAGAAAACATTAAATAATATTGTTGGCTTAGAAATACAGTGTTTTTTAAAATTATTCAAACCAGCGCGACAAAACTATTCAAACCAACGCGACAAAACTATTCAAACCAGTGCGACAAAACTATTCAAACCAAAAAGACAGAATGGTTCAAACCAAAAAAAAAAGAATGGTTCAAACCAAAAAGAAAGAATGGTTCAAATCAAATGGCATAATGTTTCACACCACTTTTTATTCGAATTCAATATTGTGAAATCTTAAATCTGGAGTCTTACCTCTTATGTACTACAATTGGGACAGAAATGTTGAAGTATTAATCAAGGGTGAAAAACGAATGGAACTGAACTGGTTTCCTTGTTATCCTGTATACAACAACCTGTCCATTTGGTTTGAAAGACTATGTGAAGGGGTACGATACTTTTTGTTGTGATGGTTTGAATAGTTTTGAAAATCACTGTATTCATAAGAAGCTATGTAATGATTTATAATCAGATGGAATTATAATCAGATGATCTATAATCAGATCTATAATTTTCAACCTATGTTTTAATATATATATTAATATTCAGGGATATTTAAGTTGTACCTTACAAGACCAAAGTTTTATCTGAGGTGAGTGAAGGTTTATTGAACTTGAGGCATCAATACACGTAAGGTACTGCATGTTCAAGTGACTGTATACAGATGAAACAATGTTGGGCTCTCGTCTAGCTCTCGTTTAGGGTTTGTCTAGGGTTTGTCTAATTCTGGCCATTGTCTTGGAAAAGACAATGTCGGTAAGAGTTTGACAACAGAGAGAGATGAAGAATGGAGGTGAATATTCTTATGGGAGATTATCGAATCAGAGGTATAAGATACAAGGATCTCCAAAAATAGTTAGATACAGATAACAATATAAGCAACAGAGATGATCACTGAAGTTCCTCATTTAAGAGACTTATTAAAGTCTAACATGATTATCGTTCCACAATATGGGAGTGTATATTGTTGAGAGTTTTGCCTTAACTCTCAAATATGTTGGAATTGTTATGACGTTGGTCTCCAATATTCTCTTGGGTATTGTGCTTCAGGG
>NLAO01002240.1:0-11318 GCA_002370835.1 Metschnikowia continentalis | reverse complement strand
ACCAGGTTCTATTGTACCAGGTTCTATTGTACCAGGTTCTATTGTACCAGGTTCTATTGTACCAGGTTCTATTGTACCAGGTTCTATTGCATCAGATTCCATTGTATCAGGTATGGCCATAGGGAACAAGTCCTCATTTCCCTTCGCTGCTGCCCTAACCAGGCCTCCCTCTAGTTTTACAGTTGTGCTCTAGTTATTGAACTTGCACGACCTCTTCCTATATACATGAGAAAGAATATTTCATATTTCTTAGTTTAAGGACCTTTAATCTAACTTCTGTCTACAGACTATAGATTAGATTTTGAATACGTATTGTTACAGAAATGTCTCTAACTGAATTATCTCAAGGAATCTCGTCTAAGGAGTTCTATGAAAAGGAGTTCTATGAAAAGGAGTTCTATGAAAAGGTGAATAGATTTAACCCTATGCAAACCGTACCAAAGTTCCACATGGATACCGTGATTGTTCCACATGGATACTGTGATTGTTCCACATGGATACTGTGATTGTTCCACATGGATACTGTGATTGTTCCTACCTTATTGCAAGAGGGACGCAATGGATGTACATACTCCTACGCTGCTGCCTATTGTGAATTATCTATTTGGTCAACCCAGGGTGATATCTTCTACTTTCTTAAATTTTTGATTGCATATGGTTTTCATCGTGAACTCATCTGTGCCACTGCTCTTATTCTTTCTATCTTAACACCAAGAATATCTGCTGGCTTGCAAGAGTCCTTTTTCAAACGGTTCTATGCACTCCTTAATAGTCATGATTCACTCGTTAAGGCTTTTGATCAGTTCTTCCAAGCGGTCAGCACAAATGGCTCTTTGGGCTCATAACCTCCTGATGTACCTACCATAAATGTATGCAAACCGTACCATATGCTGACCGTACCCTATGCTGACCGTAACCTATGCAAACCGTAACCTATGCAAACCGTAACCTATGCAAACCGTACTGTATGAGGGATCGGAGCTATTTTCTCAGTGAGATATCAGAACACATACAGTGTTCAAAATTTTTCAAATCAGCATGAAAAAACTATTCAAACCAGCATGACAAATGTTTCGAACCAAGAAGACAGATTGATTCAAACCAACTTTTATTAAAATTCAATATTATGAAATCTTAAATCTCAAATCTTAAATCTTAAATCTGGACGATTGCATCTTATGTACTACATTTGGGACAGAAGTCTTGCACTACCAATCAAGGATCAAGTACCAATCAAAGGTGAAAAACGGACGGGACTGATCTGGTTTCCTTGTTATCCTGTACACAACAACTTGTCCATTTGGTTTGAAAGACTGTGCGGTGCAAAGGGGTACACCAAGTACGAAAAACCACCTGATAGTGATCGGCCAAGATGCCATAGCGACCAGTCCAATCCAGGGTACTGTGCCAATTAGAGCCATCACGGCACCATCACAACACAGACAGAGTTAGCCTTAGCAGCTTTGAACCGAGAATACCAGATGATTAGGGGAAATTTGCATGACGCTGCCGACGCAGTACAACATGACATGGGAAACACGGCCCGACGCTACAGAACTACAGCAAAAGCGCTTAGTAAGCGGTTCCACCGGCTGGTGTTACAACAGGCACATCATGATTACTTACGACGGGGTACAATGTTTTTCAAAACGATTCAAACCAGCGCGACAAAATGTTTCGAGCCAAGAAGACAATGTTTCGAACCAAGAAGACAAAATGTTTCGAACCAAGAAGACAAAATGTTTCGAACCAAGAAGAAAAAATGTTTAAAACCAAGAAGACAAAATGTTTCAAACCAAGAAGACAAAATGTTTCGTACTCCTTCGCACAGTCTTTCAAAACAAATGGCGTAATGTTACACACCAACTTTTATTAGAATTCAATATTCTGAAATCTTAAATCTTAAATCTTAAATCTTAAATCTTAAATCTTAAATCTGGACGATTGCTTCATATATATATATATATATATGTTTATTCATAGGCTGTGTACTTAGGGGTGTACGGGTTTATCTTAGGGGTTTCATTTGGGAGTCTTGAAGTACCAATCAAGGGGTGAAAAACGGACGAAACTGAACTCTGTTTCCTTCTTATCCTGTATACAACTTGTTAGGGGTTATTGTAATCACTCATATTTTATTGGTTTGTTTAAGTTTGCTAGTATGATTTGAATCGTTTTTCCACGTTGGTTTGAATAGTTTTGAGAAACACTGTACACCTTTTTGATGATGGTGCGACTAATCGTTGGGTGCGAAAAAAGACACACATATAGTGTTTTTCAAAACTATTCAAACCAGCGCGGCAAAATGTTTCAAACTAAGACAGAATGGTTCAAACCAGCCTGGCAAAACGATTCAAACCAAACTAGCAAAATTAAGCAAACCAATAATTCAAAAAGTTTCGTAAACCCCTAATAAGTTGTTGTATATAGGATAATAAGGAAACCAGTTCAGTTCCGTCCATTTTTCACCCTTGATTGGTACTGCAAGACTCCCAAATGTAGTGTATAAGAGGCAAACTTCCAGATTTAAGGTTTCAGAAANGGTACTGCAAGACTCCCAAATGTAGTGTATAAGAGGCAAACTTCCAGATTTAAGGTTTCAGAAAATTGAATTCTAATAAAAGTTGGTGTGAAACATTACGCCATTTGGTTTGAAAGACTGTGCGAAGGGGCACGAAACTTTTTGAATTATTGGTTTGTTTAATTTTGCTAGTGTGGTTTGAATCGTTTTGTCATGCTGGTTTGAATAGTTTTGAAAAACACTGTACATCTTCACCGGAGCGAGTAGACTTCCTAGCTCCAAAAGGTATGAAGAACATTAAATTATTTTTTTTATTCTTGTTTTATTCTTGATTTATTCTTGATTTAGTCTGGTTTTTTTAGTTTTTTCTACTTTTATTCTTGTTTTATTCTAGTTTTTTCTAATTGTATTCTTGATTTATTCTTGTTTTTTCTAGTTTTTCGTGTTTGATTCTACTTTTTATCTATGTACAAGAAATCCCCATTCTTATTGACCACACTTCGAGACCCTGCCGTATCTCAGATTGTAGATTAGAAAACACATGTTCCTCAACCATAGTGGTGGCACCAGGGGGACCATAGATTAACCATGGTATGATGTCTAGTGGACATTGACTGAAGGACACTGTCCTCATATTCTCGTCAAGATATGTAAACACTTCAAGTAAACACTTCAAGTAAACACTTCTCCTTAAAATAGCGTGACTTGTCGTGAGCAAGGGGGTTATAAGATCAACATGCAAAATCTCAAAAGGTCAGGTAACTTCGGTACCACTAGTGTTTCCCAAGGACGACAATTGGTGCTCTTAGATAAAGCATACGGTTCACATTCAGCAGAAGGAATATGTTGAATCGAGTCAAGAATGTTCCATATATTCTTGAGTGCATGAAAACCACAAAGACCGGGGTGTACAAGTTTGATATGCCACTCCATCGATGTTAAATTTGATGGAGACTCCCTTGATCCCTTGATCCCGATGTAACGATAGTATTAACGTTCATGAGAGGAAGGAATGGAGGTTTAGAGAAAGACCGTAAAAGAGGACCTATAACGCAATTTTTTGAAGGAAATTGCAAATGCGGATCAACAAGCCAAACTTGGCCGTCGATGTAAGTGGTAGGTAATTCATTATCATCCTTGGAGGTTCCATGTTGATAAACTAGAAAGGTCTCACGAACTCCCTCCGAGTTGTATCGGTACTTAAGAAACATTTCAGGGATATTAAGTATGGAAAGGAGATTAGTGTGGACAGTAGGAACAAAATACACCTTGGATAGATGTATAGGAAGCATTTTTGGAACCGTAATGAGTTTTCCGTATCCGAGGCAAGGCATAGGGTGGACCATAGATTAACCATGGTGTGATTTCCAGTGGACATTGACTGAAAGATGCTGTCCTCATAGTCTCGTCAAGGTATGTAAACACTTCAGAGGTGTTTACTTCAAGAGAAGAGGAAGAGGAAGATGTAGAGTTGTCAGTGTTCATTAGAGTATTGGTGGGTCTGGTCTTTGAAGATATCTTGTACTTAAAAGATGGATATGGTCCAGATTCCCTTATATATGTGGGAGCTCTACCTTCACAGCACCAGGCGGTTATAGTAACCACAGGTGAATGAAGAACAGGTATATGAAGAACAGGTGTATATGAAGAACAGGTGTATATGAAGAACAGGTGTATATGAAGAACAGGTGTATATGAAGAACAGGTATATGAAGAACAGATCTATATGAAGAACAGGTGTATATGAAGAACAGGTGCTTGTTCCCGTTCTATCCTGCAAGCCATTGGGGATACTGAGCGCGTTCACCTTGTTACCGTTTTTCAACACAGATTTATAGACTATGCGCGCCCATACTTGCACCCATTCGCACTCATTTGCACCAACCGATATAGAAGCATTTGCACCCATTTGCACCCATTTAACTCATTTGCACCCACTCAAAACTACTTCACGTTGTATAAAAAATATCAGAAAAATATCAGAAAAATACAGAAAGTATCAGAAAAGTATCAGAAAAGTATCAGAAAATATCAGAAAAATACAGAAAAATACGGAAAAGTATCAGAAAATATCAGAAAAATACAGAAAAATACGGAAAAGTATCAGAAAATATCAGAAAAATACAGAAAAGTATCAGAAAAAAACAGAAAGTATCAGAAAAATACAGAAAGTATCAGAAAAATATCAGAAAAGTATCAGGTGTGTTTCTAGTATGGGATAGTAATTTAAGAAATTTCAATATAGGGGATCTTTCCACATTTAATTCAGTATCCCCAATTTCTGAGAACTCCACAAAAGAATAACCTACAAGAACAAAGCGCATCTCTAGACTTCAGACCAGAAAATCTCTAAACTTTAGACTAGAAAATCTCTAAACTTCAGACTAGAAAATCTCTAGACTTCAGACCAGAAAAAGAGTTCCCAGAACTTCAATCTTGTTAGAACCGAATAAACAAATTTTACTTAAAATTTAAAAATAAAGGTTTCAGAAAATCTGGACTTCTCAAAATATTCTGGACATGATAGATTGGTTTTTGAAAATATGTTGGAAATGATAGATTGGTATTTGGTATTGGGACCGTTACTCATTATCTATAGGCAAAATCTATAAAACTATGGACCTGTGTTTTTTTTTTTTTCCTGTAGCATTATTAAAAGACAGGTAACAATGTTAGTCTGGTTAATATACCAGGTCATACCAACTTCATACAGATGTTTGTATCAAACGGACGCATCAAACGGACACATCAAACGGACGCTTATATACAGGTCTGGGTTTATATAAATAGTCCAACTGTTTTTTTCTTGTGTTGGTTCCACTCTATATTTATTTTGTGTGTCTATAGTAAAATTAAAAGACCGGTGTAACCAGTAATTCCAGAAAATTAATGGGTATAATAGAGGGTTGAAGAGGAAGCGGGCCATGTATGACCATGTACTAGTCTCAAATTCTCATATGATAAGCACATACCACTGCAGCATTAGAACTTAGGTATGACGATCTTCAGCATAAGACAACAGACCATTCAGACCAGACAGTGAGCCAGAGCCACTGGTTCAAAGCATAGAGCCACTGGTTCAAAGCATAGAGCCACTGGTTCAAAGCACAGAGCCACTGCTTTAAAGCACAGAGCCACTGCTTTAAAGCACAGAGCCACTGCTTTAAAGCACAGAGCCACTGCTTTAAAGCACAGAGCCATCTCTTCAAAGCACAGAGCCATTGCTTTAAAGCACAGAAGCTGCAGAACCAAAAGCACAGAGCCATCGTAGTACAGAAGCAGTAGAAGCAGACAAAAAGAAGCAGACAGAAAGAAGCAGACAGAAATAAAAGCACATGTAAAGGCACAGAAAGAAGCAGACACAAATAAAGAGCCATTATATGTCAAGTCTCAAAAACTCCAGTTTCTCAATACCTCCATACCACTAGTTTTCTTCTGAATACCTGAATATCTGACTACTACACCAGAAACTTCAGACACTCAACCAAAGAAAAAATCTCCCCGATAGTCTCTACTTCCAACAAGAACAGACTCTCACAAACCCTCAGTATCAAGCTACACTGAGCCCAGCCCTTGACTTAAACCTCCAAGCAGGAAAGTCAATAACCCAATCTATTCCTCCACCTTCTCCACCATTCTTCTTCCCATGACTGCTGGAGTAAGCGAATCTTCTTGGTCTGACAAGACACTGAAGCCTGGAACTACCAGCACACGGAGAAAAAGCTGCTCCACTGGCTCCAACTCAACCCCCTCTCCTCCCACGGAATCTTCCAACGGGACTCCCAAAAAAACGGGAAATCGCCCCAACTTTGTCAACAAGAAAAGAATGGGGCAACAATACGTGGAGCCTACGAATATCCCATTCCTAGGCCCTCTCAAGCCTATCAACCCTCGCACCTACCCCAGTATCTACGAGTCAATGAAACGAACTCTCAAGGGGAAAAAAGGGATCGAGGTCAATCGGTCTTTCCACGTGTACAAGAGATTTCTTGACTTGTTGTTTGACTACCCCCTCAAAAATCGCCATGCCAAATGTATCAATGCACTTCGGCCTTGTTACACTTGCTGTATAGATGAAGCATGTCCATCATGTATTTTTCTTACTACGCCTATAAAAATGAAGCCTTTACCCTTCCAAAAGCCCAAGTCTAGGAGGAAGAGCTTCATGGAGAGTCTTGAGAGAAAGCTTAGGACTTTGCGCGACGGACTTCTCCACAAACTCAATTTGGCTCTGCCTCAATAACGAGACTGACCAATTGGACTACAGTCTCTACTGTAATAGTCACTAGACTACAATCCATTGTAATGGTTCCTGACCAATCACTAGAGCAGGGGGAGGAGAAAGATGGGATCAAATGGAGCAAGTCCATTTAACGATCCACAGACTTTCCCACCTTCCTCACTCAAGTGACTTTTGGTCTAAACCATTCTAGTAGGATACTCTAGGACGTAGAACCAACATTTCTGACATTTATAGTATTAATAAATTAAAAAAAAAGCTTAAGTAGGTCTTTAAGAGAGGAGAAAATAGTAGTATCTACTAAGTAAAGTATTATAATAATCATGGAAGTGTTAGATCCAAGATGGGTGAAATATGACTAATATAGGGATTGAGTTCATGTGCTCAGTTAATCGGGAACACTACACTCCTTTGGTTCATGGTTACTATGTCTGTTCTGGTCACCGTTACTACGTCAGTTCTGGTCATAGTTACTACTCCCCTTCAGTTCATCGTTACTACTCCCCTTCAGTTCATCGTTACTATGTCTGTTCTGGTCACCGTTACTATTCCCCTTCAGTTCATCGTTACTATATCCGCTAATACTCCTGACTATTACTCCTGATGACTAATACTCCTAATGACTAATACTTCAAACACCATGGGGACAGAGTATGAAATGATATTGATACCATTAAATTGCACAAACCCTAAGGCTGGGCACGCTATGAAAACCCGCCGTCTATAGCTCTTGAAGAAGTTCTTCCACGACCGTTCCTTCTTTGGAATATTCACCCTTTCATTGAGAATGGACTTTTTAATTTGGAAAAACTCCTTTTCTGCCTTGAGCTTATCTGGATCATCATGGTATAATAGACAAAGCACGTGGAACCCACGCAAGTCTTCATCAACGTCCAAAAGCCAACGCCGACTCTCCACAACAAATACACCTCCAACCAAGAGAATTATTGCGTCACTCTTCCCCTTCGGTTCATCGTTACTCTCCTTCGGCTACTTTCTGGACTTGGCTTCGTTTAAAAATGTCTTCTCCAACTCGTTATCCCATGAGTTATTCTTGGAGAACTACACCAAGTTGGACTAGTTGACCCAGCTACAGTCCAAGAACCCCTCAACCCGGTGCTTTTGTTGACCCACTGCTCGTTCTACTACTCCAAGGGCAATTACGAGCTCATTGAGAAGATCGTGGCCAAGGTGCACGCCAATGTGAGTGCTAAAGAGAAGTACTCGGCCTTTTCGTCCAAGATCCTGTCCTTTGCTCTCTCTGGTTAGGAAAGGTCTCGTTTGCCAAGGAAGATTTCACCCAATCGCAGAAATAAATATTCAATGATGGTCCATTCCTCAAGAAGAAAAGAAATCATCAACGAATATAGTTTCCATTAGGTAATTAATGTGTTTATAAGAATCTAACAGAAACGGCCGCTCCATATGTGTGACCGCTTTTTCAGTTTCCATCCACGCATTAACACTCCCCTGAAGCCTGTGCCACAACAAAAAGCTTCTCAAGCGTGACCTTCCGTGTGAGCCTGCGTACGAGATAGCTCATCCGCTTCTCTAACGTTCTCACCTTGTATTTTTCATCGAAGCGTAGAAATGGAAGATATGTCCAGAACAAGTTCTTCTTTGTATTGATGTACTCAAAATCAATCAAACCTCTCTTAACATACTGAATGACCACTTAATAATTTATCTCGACGTGTTTCATTCCTTTCTTGAACTGACCGTTGGATACCTGATTCACGATGTTCTGATTGTCATACCATATCCGTATTGTATCATTCTTCTGTTTGAACTTTAGTTCCTTAATGAGATTTCTCAACCATATTGCCTCTCGACTACCTTCGAATAGTCCCAAGAGCTCGGCTTCACTTGTTGAATGTTAGAATTTTTATGCGACCTGGGGCGTTAACCTGTATTCGAAAAGGGTCTACGCTTCTAACGGCTTGTCAATGTTATAATCATCCCCCACGAAGCGGGGTATAATTTTAACTTTTATTAAAAAAAAAAAAGGATAGTTTTTTTGTTGTGGATCGTTTCCAGGAACGATACCTAAAAGGTTATCTAAGATATTTGAATATGTTCTGATGGCTACTGTTAATAGTAGAGGAAAACTCACCCGTTCAGTTAGTGTAAGTGATGATTGTTTTATCAGGCGTTTTAATATAGCTTATCTCTTAAAGTCGTATAAATGTCTTAAGCAATGGAGTTCTTTTTCTTTCAAAAACGGGCTTTTCTATTGGCCATTAAACGTCCAGTTTTCGGGCAACTTTTCGGACAACTGCTCACATGCTTACTATCTGGTTTTGCTTGCTTTATTAAGCTGCTTGGTTTCTTATCCTGACCGGATAGAATTATGCTTCAGCATTATACTTCTTGCATACTGTCATCGCTGTAGCCTTCTAGTAGTAGTAGTAGTAGTAGTAGTAGTATAGTAATAGAGGTAGTATAGTGATAGTGGTAGTATAGTAATAGTAGTAGTAATATTGGTAATATAGTAGTAGTAATAGTGGTATAGTAATAGTAGTAGTAATAGTACACTGTAGTTTTTCAAAATTATTCAAACCAGCGTGACAATGTTTCAAGCCAGCGTGACAAAATGGTTCGAACCAGCATGACAAAATGTTTCGAACCAAGAAGACAGATTGGTTCACACCAACTTTTATTAGAA
This sequence comes from Metschnikowia continentalis, assembly GCA_002370835.1. NCBI lineage: Eukaryota > Fungi > Ascomycota > Pichiomycetes > Serinales > Metschnikowiaceae > Metschnikowia > Metschnikowia continentalis. Next base: position 1,892 of record NLAO01002240.1, on the reverse strand, counting down.
TTCAATATTCTGAAATCTTAAATCTGGACATTTGCCTCATTTGTACTACAGTTGGGAGTCTTGCAGTACCAATCAAGGGTCAAGTATCAATCAAGGGTGAAAAACGGACGGAAATGAACTGGTTTCCTTGTTATTTTGTATATCACAACTTGTTAAGGGTGTACGAAGCTTTTTGAATTATTGGTTTGAACCGTTTTGCCGTGTTGGTTTGAATAGTTTTGAAAAACACTGTACTATGAGTCTTTACTATGAGCCTTCACTGAGCCTTCACTGAGCCTTCACTGAGCCTTCACTGAGCCTTCACTGAGCCATCCCATGAGCGACACTTTACTATACATAAATTTATAATTTAATACCCTTTTGTAAGTACAAAATATTAGGCCCTGTAAAAATAAATAAAAAAATAATTTGAATAGATAATGTAGGCATGGATATATATAGAGGTTTATATTATATACGCGCACGAGCACTTGACTGCGAAAAACCAGGCCCAAAACGGTGCTCACTAAAAATAATGCACCCATTCTACATACAAACCCACAACTCTAATTCACTATAATTTCCGTTTTTTCATAATTCCATAATTCGATAATTCCATAATTCGATAATTCCATAATTCGATAATTCCATAATTCCATAATCTACACAATCTCTATACGTCTCAAAATAACTATCTCCATTGGTAAAATGATTCAAACCAGCGTGGCAAAACGATTCAAACCACACTGGCAAAATTAAACAAACCAATAATTCAAGAAGTTTCATACCCCTTCGCACCCCTTCTCACAGTCTTTCAAACCAAATGGCGTAATATTTCACATCAACTTTCATTGGAATTCAATATTCTGAAATCTTAAATCTGGACGATTACCTCATATGATATTACCTTTGGGACAGAAGTCTTGCAGTACCAATCAAGGGTGAAAAACGGATGGAACTGAACTGAACTGAACTGAAGTGAAGTGAAGTGAACTGAACTGGGTTTCCTTGTTATCCTATACACAACAACTTGTTAGGAGTTATGTAATCATTCATATTGTATTGGTTTGTTTAATTTTTTTAGTTTGGTTTGGCCGCTCTGGTTTGAACTATTCTGTCTTCTTGGTTCGAACCATTTTGCCGCGCTGGTTTAAATACTTTTGAGAAACACTGTACATGCTCTACTATACAGTGTTTTTCAAAATTATTCAAACCAGCGTGACAAAACTATTCAAGCCAGCGTGACAATGTTTCAAGCCAGCGTGACAAAACTATTCAAACCAGCATGACAAAATGTTTCGAACCAAGAAGACAGAATGGTTCACATCAACTTTTATTAGAATTCAATATTCTGAAATCTTAAATCTGGACATTTGCCTCATTTGTACTACATTTGGGACAAAAGTCTTGCAGTACCAATCAAGGATCAAGTATCAATAAAGGTGAAAAACGAACGGAAATGAACTGGTTTCCTTTTTATCCTGTATATAACAACTTGTTAAGGGTGTACTAAACTTTTTGAATTATTGGTTTGAATGGTTTTGAAAAACAATAAACATTGTGGTGGGAAATGGTTACACGAAGTTACACTTAGGTGATTATATTGAAGCTCTTTTGGTGAACTATGGACTTGACCGATGTGCGTCTAATGTTGTACCAGTTAAAAAAGGTGGTTTCGAGAAGAATACAAATGAAAGAGATAATGAACTCTGCAATGCAATGGAAAACCGATCAATAATTGGAAAACGCCTCTTTGCTGCAAATACAGTTCGTTTCGATATCAATTTCATTGTACTGAAACTCTCGAGATACCTAAATGCTCCTATGTCAACGAGTACCTAGCATGTACGGAGGCAATGTACTTCGTAGAGGCGTTGGATGCGTTTGAGTGATGCACTATGTGCAGGTCACTG
>NLAO01002238.1:0-12519 GCA_002370835.1 Metschnikowia continentalis | reverse complement strand
GTGTCGTCATACGGTTCGCTAGGCAGTGGGTTCCAGAGCCCATGGGTGGTGGCATTCCAAAGTGCAGGGCTCTGCAGCTGGAGCGTGGTCGGCAACGTATTTTTGTTTGTGTGCTCTTTCTTGTGGCTCTCACATCTCTACGTGTCGTCTCGAACGGCCTTCCATTGGCCCTCCAGGATATGGCGCCCAGTTTCTTGAAGAGGTGCAACCGGTTCGGCACGCCATACTATACAGTGATGGTGGCCATTCTCCCAGCTTTTCTCTCGTACACGTGCGTGACGAGGCAATCGACCATAGTGTTTCAGAACTTGACGTCGGCGATCTCAGCCACGGCTGTGTTCGTGTGGTTTGCCATGTGCATCCTGTACGTGCGGTTCTACTATGGGCTCCAGAAACGGCCCGACACCGTGCCTCGTGACCACAAGGCATACCCCTACAAGTCACCATTGCAGCCGTACTCGGCGATATTCGGGGTTATTGCGCTGGCCATCGTGATCTTGTCCATGGGCTTTGTGGTGTTTTTGGACGGGTACTGGAATACCATGTTCTTTTTCTCCAGCTACAGAGCGCTCATCGTGTTTGCACTCCTTTATCTTGGACAACTATACTGAATACTGAACTACTGACTTCTGAATACTGACTACTGACTACTACTACTACTATACTACTACTACTATACTACTACTACTATACTACTACTACTATACTACTACTACTATACTACTATTACTATACTAACTATTTACTACTCACTATGAAATTCTATATGCTACTATATACTGATGTTGATGACTAAGACCCTGGAATACAGAGGTTGATGGACAAAATACACCCACAAAATCAATAAAAAGCTCTCAATCTGTCAATCCTTATTGAGTCTTTACCTGGTGAGATTTCCCGTGTTGAGTCATCTAAGCTGCATGTTCCACTGGTGGTGTCCTTCCGTCAATTCTTTTAAGTTTCAGTCTTGCGACCATACTGCCCCCAAGACCCAAAAACTTTGATTTCTCGTGAGGTGCCGAATATCAATATTTTGATCAACATTCGATCCCTAGTCGGCATAATTGATGATTAACTACCTGATTACTATACCATTATACTACTATACCATTATTGTTATGTTCTTTAATACATTAAAGCCTAGCTTCTTATACTCGTTGATGGTTCCTCAAGAGAGGAACCGAGGTGGCTTATATAACTTTGAGAGAAACGTGTTACCGGAAAACTCTCCACCAGAACAATAGAAGTATTGTTTCTGGAATGTTCGAAAGGAGCCATCGGAGCACTTCGTGCATAGATGACCAAACGCCGTATCACCATTGTAACAATCGGACTGAGAGGCTTCATAATACCTTCATAGGCAGGGTCCTGCCTATGGCGGATCTAACAATTATACTACTATACCATTATACTACTATAAGACTACACTACTATGAGACTACACTACTATAAGACTACACTACTATAAGACTATACTACACCTACTACTTACTCTAAGATCTGGACTACTCCATTCTAGTATATCTTGATTATACAATATACTACCACTAAAATTACTACTAATACTACTAATACTACTAATACTACTAATACTACTAATACTACTAATACTACTAATACTACTAATACTACTAATACTACTAATACTACTAATGACTGACTACTACTACTAATGACTGACTACTACTACTACTAATGACTGACTACTACTACTAATGACTGACTACTACTACTAATGACTGACTACTACTACTACTAATGACTGACTACTACTCCTTACTCTAAGATCTACACTACTACTTACTAGTACATCTTGATTATTCAATATACTACTTAAATCTACTACCACTAAAAATACTATTACTCTACTGTTGTGATTACTGTTACTGACTACTGTTACTGGTTACTGACTACTATTACTGACGACTGATCACTGATTACTGAATAAATGCTACTGACTACTGTTACTGTTACTGATCACTGTTACTGACTACTGATCACTGTTACTGACTACTGATCACTGTTACTGATCACTGACTACTGTACTGATCACTGACTACTGTACTGATCACTGACTACTGATTACTGACTAATGACTACTGTAACTGACTACTGTAACTGATCACTGACTACTGACTAAAGGCTACTGACATTACTGTTACTGTTACTGTTACTGTTACTGTTACTGTTACTGATACTGACCACTGACTACTGATTACTGTAACTGATTATTGATTACTGATTACTGTTACTATTACTGATCACTGTTACTGTTACTGATCACTAATCACTGATTACTGATTACTGTAACTAATTATTGATTACTGTTACTTACTACTGTTACTGATCACTGTTATTGATCACTGACTACTGTAACTAATTATTGATTACTGTAACTGATTATTGTTTACTGTAGCTGACTACTGTAGCTGACGACTGTTATTGTTACTGATACTGACCACTGACTATTTATATATGACTGTTTATATACTTCAAGTATAAAAGATATTTAAACCCTTAATACATAGTGCTTCTAACATTTCTATAAACCAAAAATGTAAACAACTCTGCTTGACTCTCTAGTTTAGATTTGTAGTAGTAAAAATTATTGGGATTCTATTACTAGTACTAGTAAAATGGTTAGGCCATTGTTAGGATCGACAGAGTAGGCTTCATGATACCTCTATAGGAAGGACCTGGCTACCGTTGATAACAGATCCACCATAGTATATAAGTCTATGCTGTATATCTCCCTACACTATTGACCACTCCATACCTTTATTGAACACTGGTACAAGTCTGGTTACTCATAACTTATAATTTCAGGATTTCCGTTAGGTATCTCTCTATTGATAAAACCAAAGTCTTAGCCAGTCTATTCTAGTTTTAGTCAGTCTATTCTAGTTTTAGTCAGTCTATTCAGTCTTAGTCAGTCTTAGTGAGTCTTATTCAGTCTATTCTAGTCTTATAGGATAGTTTTATATTGGACTATACTGGATAATATCCAGTCTATAGAGTCTATTAATAGTATCATGATTTATGCAACCATTCCCAAGGCTCGCCTGTGCTCGATATAGCTCCAGTATGCCTCCTTTGTTTTATTCCTCCAGTAGTAACCCGTCTTGATCATAAGCAAAAATGTGCTTATACAGAACAAACAGATAAAGGCTGCAGCAATAAAACACTTCTTCAAGCCCTGGTTTTCTATCCACGGAGTAATGCCATAACTCATAGCAAAACTCATGGTGTTCCGGATCACAATCACCGTGGCTAGCGCCTCACATGATACTTCATGGTAGCAGTCAATCACATAGGTCACAGCATTGACACAGCCAATGAGACATAAACCAGCCATGAGGCCTAGACCGAAAACAACCCCAAACCAGTGGATTCCATATGATGCCCCTACACCCCAAAGAATAAGCGAGCAGGGCCCGAGTACCGCATACACTGAAAGTGCCCATAAGCGGTCCTCGGCCTGCGAGTTTCCCTTTCTCCGCTTGGCAAGCCGCACCTTCAACCAATCCGATACCCACCCTGCATAGAAGTATATGAGCACAGCAAAAATGCATGGAGACAAGTACGCCAAACCACACATGGCACTGGAGAAATTATAGGGTTCTCCACTCAAAACCAACGCTTCGGTGGCGTTCAACACTGTATACCAGAAAAGCGATGCTCCATAAAGGAATCCGGCCCATAATACCACGGGGAACCGTAACATATAGAATGGAGCCTTGAAGTACTCCCATAAAAGAAATTTGCTCTTGACACCGGATGTCACAGAAAGTCGCTGTATAAAGGTCTTCACGGGAGCATATTCCACCACTTTGTCCTCTGAAATCAACGTGGCATAGTTGTTGAGTGCCATTTCCGGCAATACCTCGGCCCGCACACTAACAATAGCATTGACCTTTTGGCCCAAGTCACCATTTTCGACTCCACTATCCTCTTCACTATCATCTTTTGACCCTTCTCGAGTCAAGTCCTGCACCTGACCATTGCTGGTGATCACACCAATTGGATTTCCTTGCTCATCGTTATGAACCCGCAATCTTCTCTCATAATTAGTCTCCTCCATCAAAACAAACAACACCACAAAACTGATGGAGCAAAAAATACACGACCAGAAAATCACCCATCGCCACCCACCTACAGAGAGGTCACGTGAGTTCTCATTGATAAACCCAGCAATCATAGGTGCCGCGTAGTTGGACCCAAAGAGTGAGCATGCGTAGATCCCCATATAAGTGGCTCTTTCGTGCTCAAAAAAAAGGTCTGAGATGGTAGCTTCAGGTAATGCCTCAATAGGTGCCACCGCACACCCCGCCAAGATCTTGGCGGCTATCCATTCGCCATTGGTGGTGATATATGGTTGCCACACATAGAGCATGGCACAGCTTAGCGTTGAAAGGAGGTACACCGGTCTCTTCCCAAACTGCATAGCCAATGGCTGAGATATCAAGCACCCCAACCCCAAAAATAGAAAAGTATAACCTGTTCCAGCATTAATATCCGCCACAGACATATGGACGCCAGGTGCCCCGGCGATATCCGGGATGATCAGGTAGATACACGAGCCCGGGATCCCGGTGGCAAACACGTATAACACCACACAGAACATGTGTACCATTTTGCGGCGGTAAGTCCAGTTCAACGGGTCATTGGGATCATCAGAAGGTGTAGGAATAAGCACAATCTCTGAATGGTCCGACTCAATGTCCACCAAGTGAGTACTTCCTGGCACCGCACTATAGTCAATCATAAAGAGAAGAAGTAGTAAGTAAAAAAAAACGAACTAAAAAAGAAGAGTGCAAGAAATAGGGGTAGTAAAAGAGTCGAAAAGAAACCTAAACTAAAACAGGAGTGAGGAGAAACCGAGGAAAAAAGGAGGAGAAAAGGAGGAGAAAAGGAGAGGGGACGGAATGGGGACGGACGGGGACTTTATAGCTGGAGATAAGGAGGCCTTATCGCGGGGAGAATTGGATGCAGCATCATGGCTGCGAAATCTACCGCTTTAGGTAACCCGATTCCGCTTAGCGCACTTGAGATAACAGTGTTAAGGAAGTATGCAGATAGATGCGGGTATTGTGTGGAAGAGAATGCACTGACGGATCTGAAACATGGATGAAACATGGATGAAACATGGATGAAACATGGATGAACATGGGTGAAACTTGAACTTCAGATTGAATCTTCAAATGAATCTTCAAATAAAACGGAATTAAACGGAATTTGAGTGTACTGCATATAAGCTATCAATATCAATATCCCCGTCGCAGTGTTCACACACATTTACGAGAAACTTGGAGGAAGCACTCTTTGACGAGTCCATAAAAAAGCTATATAAGAATACCGACTGAAATAAATAACAAATACAGAGACCCAGTAGAATGAATTATTATACTCTATACTCTCAAATCTAAACTATACACTATACCAGTAACGTTACCCTTCAAACTTTTTACCATTCTATACTCCAAACTTCAATACACTACCCATACTACTCCAAAATGTACTCTATTCTATACACTAAATAGTTCTTTAAGATTCCTACTGTATTTCTACTATGCACTAAAAATACTACTCTATATACTACCCTCCATACCCTATGCTCTATACCTGACTAAGTAAATGACTCAGTAACTGAGTAACTGATGAGTAACTGATCAAGCAACTAAAAGACACCATACCAGCCATACCAACCATACCATACTCTACTCTAATCCGATCCACTATACTTAACTATACTATACTCTACTTAACTATACTATACTCTACTTAACTATACTACTATTCTATTTTCAACTTATGTTTTAGTATATATTAGTATACAGGGATATGTAATTTGTACCTTACAAGACCAAAGTCTCATTATGGAAAGAATTATAAAGTAATGTTGGAAACCGACCCAAAAAATATAAGTGGTTGACTTTAAAAAAGAACAGAAGGGCATCAGCCATGGTTCAATCTGTTATTTCTAGACATTTATGAATCTAAAGAAGGGGGGCTCGACTAAACTGGGACAAGTCCAAGGCGATCTCTTTTCATACCCAAGTGAATTGAAGTCCCTTTTCAGGAAAGAATCTCGAGGTAAAAAGAGTCGTGACTTTCGAAACTGAACAACAAATATCTTGAATTATTGAAAGAGTCTTCATCTTCATGTTCGTTCTGTCGAAGGTAGTGCTTGATAATAAATGAGTGCAGTTTTGAGGAGGACTTGGGTTAATTAAATAGGCCTTGGGCTTATTAAATAGGCCTTGGGCTTATTAAATAGGCCTTGGGGTCTAAGTAAAGCAACCGAATCTCGGGGAAAGGTTAGGGCCTCGGCGATAGGCTAAATCCTCGGCGATAGTTCTGAGCCTCTGTAAAGTTTTAGGCCCTCAGTGATGAATAAGAGTTCGGAAATAAGCGTCGGTGATTGTATTTGTCCTCGGCTAAAATTCAGAACCTCGGCTGGAGGCTCATCTCGAGGTTTGGATTGTGCCGGGGTTCAAGCTCTGATACACGTATCAGACTATTGTCGACTGAAAGTAATGTAATTGATCACAAACAAAAGTATTAAAGATAGCAGCATGTCATGGATTTTGGAAGGTCACTGGCAAACTGGGAAACAGATAATTTATTTCTTATGAAGTATGCCAATTAGCGTGAGTTATATGCAGGATATCAAATATATAGTGAACCACCAAGAAAGGTCAAGGAAAAAGCCATAAATTCAAGTAAGTTTAATGTAAATCACGATCCATAAATTCATTCTATCAAAGGGAATCTTCAAGTTTGGCATTCCAAGTCAATGGCCTCAAGAAGAGGGGTCTCACAATCTGGCTTGGCCTTCTTGATTGCCACTGAGAAATGCTCGATAAATTTTCGGTGTACCGGTAGCATTGCCGGAGAAGGGTTGACTTCAATTGGCGAGACGAACTTGGGGTTGGTTCTTTTGGTGAGCTTCTTTATACCAAGGTACTCGTCGACCTTGGCTTGGTACGCCTGAACACTGGCACTGGAGGATACAAGATCATACTCAACACTAATGGCTCTTTTGTTGGGAGTGAGACACGTCTTCCTGTCCAGAATGAACTTAGCGATCCGTTTCGTGTTCTGGAGTCGAGTATACCTCTGGATATAAAGACCGTTTTTCAAGTCTTTTGGAACCACGAACAGGAAATCCTTTTCCGTTTCCACAACTAAAGCACGGCTGATAGTTATCCACTCGTCTATGACCTGCACATAGTACATCTCTGGGCTGTATACAACATATTACTTAGTACCTTGACTTCGTGTGTTGACATGTATACTATATACTATTGGTATATTATATTGAAAAGATCTACTACAAAGGCTCTTTCCTACCAGAGTACACTTTATACCATTTTTGTACTCTACGCTACTACTATATGTTATTTATACTACTCTCCACTCTTTATTCCTACTTCAGTCTACTCCAGTCTACTTCAGTCTACTCCAGTCTACTCCAGTCTACTCCAGTCTACTCCAGTCTACTCCAGTCTACTCCAGTCTACTCCAGTCTACTCCAGTCTACTCCAGTCTACTCCAGTCTACTCCAGTCTACTCCAGTCTACTCCAGTCTACTCCAGTCTACTCCAGTCTACTCCAGTCTACTCCAGTCTACTCCAGTCTACTCCAGTCTACTCCAGTCTACTCCAGTCTACTCCAGTCTACTCCAGTCTACTCCAGTCTACTCCAGTCTACTCCAGTCTACTCCAGTCTACTCCAGTCTACTCCAGTCTACTCCAGTCTACTCCAGTCTACTCCAGTCTACTCCAGTCTACTCCAGTCTACTCCAGTCTACTCCAGTCTACTCCAGTCTACTCCAGTCTACTCCAGTCTACTCCAGTCTACTCCAGTCTACTCCAGTCTACTCCAGTCTACTCCAGTCTACTCCAGTCTACTCCAGTCTACTCCAGTCTACTCCAGTCTACTCCAGTCTACTCCAGTCTACTCCAGTCTACTCCAGTCTACTCCAGTCTACTCCAGTCTACTCCAGTCTACTCCAGTCTACTCCAGTCTACTCCAGTCTACTCCAGTCTACTCCAGTCTACTCCAGTCTACTCCAGTCTACTCCAGTCTACTCCAGTCTACTCCAGTCTACTCCAGTCTACTCCAGTCTACTCCAGTCTACTCCAGTCTACTCCAGTCTACTCCAGTCTACTCCAGTCTACTCCAGTCTACTCCAGTCTACTCCAGTCTACTTCAGTCTACTCCAGTCTACTCCATAATACTAAGAACAGTCAGGGAGTCATAGTCAGGAAGACATTGACAGGATGACATTCTGATGGTCACACAGTCAGACAGAGTCAGAAAGAGTCAGAAAGAGTTAGAAAAATTCACTGAGACAGACAGTTGGAGTAGTGGATTTTGGGTCATTGCTGGTATTGAAATAAAAGACTGAATGGGAGATTCCGTTGAAAAAGAATTGATGAGTCATTGTCATAGTCAGTACATCCAAAGTAATTCAAACTCATCCAGTGTCATCATCGGTCATTCATAATCGGTCATAGTCTGTATGGTCATAGTCGGCCATGGTCTTAGTCTGTATAGTCATAGTCAAGTCATAGTCATAGTTTGTATAGTCATAGTCTGTATAGTTATAGTCAAGTCATAGTCAAGTCATAGTCAAGTCACAGTAGGCCATAAAAAGTCACAGTAGGTCATTGACAGTTAGTCAGTCAGTCAGTCAGTCAGTCAGTCAGTCAGTCAGTCAGTCAGTCAGTCAGTCAGTCAGTCAGTCTACTCCAGTCTACTTTAATAGAGTTCTATTGCTAGCCAATACCTGATAAACTACTATACTACTTTATTATACGCTACTCTACACTACTGTACTCCAATCCACCATACTACGATATACTATACTATACACTTATCTAATATAGTCTACTCTACGCTACTATATGTTACACAATAGACTGTACCCCTACGGATACATGTGTGTCAGGTTAATGTTGTTAAACGTCTCATACCTAGTGTCTGTATCCGTTGATGATTCCCAAGGAGAGGAACCGGTGTTACTCAAAAAAAAACTAAAGGCAGAGTGCACGTAGTCAGTTGAATGTGACTGCCAACTGATAGGTAATCGTAGGTTCAAGTACCACATGGGTTGTGGAATACTACATGGGTTGTGGAATACCACATGGGTTGTGGAATACCACATGGGTCGTGGACTACCCATATTAATCGTGGAGTACCCATATGGGATCTAACAATCTGCTTTAGCACATATCACATGTAAATCAGACAAACATCCTTTCATCCACAGTTACATCAACGCTACTCTTTTACAGTAAAGAAAAAGTTCTCATTTCTTGGATCAAGGGTGCAAGTAGGAATTAGTTACACTATATATAGTCAACGGGTTGTTGCTCTGTGCTTGGGTTTCCAAATCGCCATGGAGTAGAATTGGAAAGGTTACCATACTGGATTATTTCCTTTTTCTCACATACTGATATGATGTATAATTATGAGCACTGATCCTGATATAGTATGCAATAGCTTGACCGGAATTGCGGGCCGCGGCCGGAATTGTCCAACTACAGGACCTCCAAAAAGTCCACCATGAAATCTTTTTCAACTAAACTAAAATATGCATTTTGAAGTCCGGAATTCCAGGATTTTAAAAAACTTATTTTTACGAGACAAAAAGAGAAAAAAATGGTCGTTTGCGTCGGGCCTTTTTCTGCTGAGGTAGCCTGGTGCACGGGTTTTGTTTACACTCCATTAAATCTCAATTCCGAGGTCGAGGTCGAGGTCGAGGTCGAGGTCGAGGTCGAGGTCCCCACACTCCATTAAACATCTCGTGAAAAATACCTCCTGAGTTAAAAAGGTTAAAGATATTGGAGATAAATATTCAGAGGGAGTGTTAAGAAACAGGAGCAGCGAATAGCTCTTGGTATCTCTCAGACCCCTCTATCCACTCACGTGACTTGGGTCATGTGAAGGCTCACCCCGATATAAATATCGTCAATATCTAAGAGTACCGAAATGTTAAATGAGGGTACACACCTAGATATCTCCCGATACCAGACCTACCTAATATATCTACAGAATGTATTAAGTAGGTGAGTAGAGCAGAGTAGAATTCGGTATTCGTGGTGTATTTGGTGTACTGGCCTAGAGATTGAGGTTCATTTTGATGTATTGGTCTCTGCGACATATTTTGATGTACTGGTCTCTGCGACATATTTTGATGTACTGGTTTGGTGTACTGGTTTAGTGTACCGGTTTGGTATACCGGTTTGGTGTACTGGTTTAGTGTACTGGTTTGGTGTACTGGTTTAGTGTACCGGTTTGGTATACCGGTTTGGTGTACTGGTTTGGTGTACTGGTTTAGTGTACTGGTTTGGTGTACTGGTTTGGTATACCGGTTTGGTGTACCGGTGTCGCGCGGCCAATCACGACCCAATGTTTTCTCGTTACCAAGGCAGCGGAAAAAAACCCCCACCACAGCATCTTCCCACCACACACTATCTTCAACCCCCTACATCATGGTCCCCCTCAGAAGTCTCCGTACTTTGAGCAGTAGCACCAAATTGGCCAAGCCCGCCGTGGCCGCCCCCGTCACTCAATATTTGGCCACCGGTGGGTCCACCCAGGCAGTATGGCCCAAAGGGTTCAGACAAGCCCGCCCCAAGACTTGGGAAGAAAGCGGCGAGTCAGCATTGTCTAAGGCCACCAAGTTTTTCTTCCTTAACGAAATCGCTCGTGGTATGTACATTTGCATGGAAATGTATTTCCGCTCTCCTTACACCATTTATTACCCTTTTGAAAAAGGTCCCATTTCACCGCGGTTTAGAGGTGAGCATGCTTTGCGCAGATACCCCAGTGGTGAGGAGCGGTGCATTGCGTGTAAGTTGTGCGAGGCCATTTGTCCTGCGCAGGCCATCACCATTGAGGCCGAGGAGCGTGTGGACGGGTCTAGAAGAACTTACAAGTACGATATTGACATGACCAAGTGTATCTACTGCGGGTACTGCCAGGAGTCGTGCCCCGTGGACGCAATCGTGGAGTCGCCCAACGTGGAGTATAGTACCGAGACCCGTGAGGAGCTATTGTACAATAAGGAGAAGTTGTTGGAGAATGGCGACAAGTGGGAGCAGGAGTTGCAGTACTGTATCGATGCTGATGCTCCGTACAGGTAACCGGATAGTCGAAGCCAGACTAGCCAGCCTAGCCCAGCCTAGCCAAGCCTAGCCAAGCGAAGCGAGGCTGGGCTAGGCTAGGCTAGGCTAGGCTAGGTTAGGCTAGGCTAGGCTAGGCTAGGTTAGGCTAGGCTAGACTAGACGAGAAGAGACTAGTCGAAGCAACACTAGGCTGGGCCAGGCTAGAGAGAAGAGACTAGTCGAGAAGAGAACAGAGCCAAAGCGAGACTGCCTCGCTTCGCTGTGGCTAGAAATATGGAGATAAGAGAGAGTCTCAGTGGAGTTTGATCTAATGAGACTGGAGACTAGGTCTGGTCGGGATCAGAGAGCTAAGACTGACAAGTCTGAGAAGTCTTATAGGTCTGAGATTAGAGTCTTTAGAGGTCTCTCAATCAAAGATTCAGGAGTCAAAGAGTTCTAAGAGTTAAAAGGAGACTTTTTCAGAAGTCTGTACGACCCATGAACTTAGGGTCGATCAGGGCCGAGACTCTGGAATCGGAGAATCGGACCTGAGAGTCAATTGAAGGTCTAGTATGAACTGATATCAATGGATAGTGATTGAAGACCTGGATCTAAAGACAAACAAACTGAGACTGAGACTGAGACTGAGACAAAATGGGTCGTTGATAACTCAACAACGACTCAGCATCGCATCAATAGGAATGGTCCTATGAGTGACCATTCAATCAATACACGTATACTAAAGAGCCAGCATGAAGCTTCAACATCACACAATACGAATCCTACAAATACCAGCATTTGAATAGGACGTTAGTTCATATTCTGTGATCTTGGAATACTAACTCTCTTTAATCCCTCCTTTAATCCCTCCTTTAATCAGACCAAGCTGTAGTCAAAAGTAGTGCAACGAGTATACTGTTTCTTGTAATGTAGTGTATTGTACTGTCATGAGTACTGTCATGAGTACTGTCATGAATACTGTCATGAGTACTGTCATGAATACTACAATGACTATACTTACGAAGATAATGTGTGTACTTACTATACTCTTATAGTGTTGTACAGTTACACTGTTATACGGTCATACTGTCATACGGTTATACTCCTATCCGGTTATACTCCTATACGGATATAATCTTATACGGTTATACGGTTATTGCCAGATCCACTGAAAGCAGGGCTCTACTCATAGTTATTGTGAAGCCTACTCTGTCGATCCTGACAATGACCATTCAAACCCTTCACGTATGTATACATTGTACTAGAGCTATAGAAGTACTAAAGTCACTAGTTCACTCTGTAGTATACTACCATACACAACACTACACAACACTACACAACACTACACAACACTACACAACACTACACAACACTACACAACACTACACAACACTACACAACA
>NLAO01002235.1:0-26394 GCA_002370835.1 Metschnikowia continentalis | reverse complement strand
ACTCTGTTCACTCTGTTCACTCTGTTCACTCTGTTCACTCTGTTCACTCTGTTCACTCTGTTCACTCTGTTCACTCTGTTCACTCTGTTTAGTCCGTATACAGTGTTTTTTAAAACTATTCAAACCAGCGCAACAAAATGTTTCAAATCACACTAGCAGAATTAAACAAACCATAATTCAAAAAGTTTCGTACCCCTTCGCACAGCCTTTCAAACCAATTCTACAAAACTAATACACTTATTACACTACAGTAGTTCAAATAGACTTAAATAGTAACTAGTACAAAACATTTGTAGATATGGGGACCCGTGTAATTACTTAAATACTTCTTTGTTTAGTAATAATTGTTGAGAGTTTTGCCTTAACTCTCTAATTAGTTGGAATTGTTATGACGTTGGTCTCCAATAATTCTCTTGGGTATTGTACTTCAGGGTTCATCATAGATCACTTATATTCTTCTCTAAACTAGATATCAGTGAATTGTTCTCACAATTGATACCGCTCAAACCAGCGCGGGATCCTCTCTATATATACAGTCAGTCCCGGGGACTCCCACATCCGAGACCGGCGTCTCGTAAGTGACTATGCATGACGAGTGTACGTCCTCGTCGTGCAAATATCCCTGTTTCATCTGCACCATGTATCTCTGAAACCTGTGGGACCTCTCCACCTCATCTCCAACCCTGTGTATTGTCGTTGACCTGCGGGCAACTGTGAAAGGTTGACACATATCGCATGTCCCACAAGTTCAACAATAATAATATGAATGATTATATAACCCCTAACAAGTTGTTGTATCCAGGATAACAAGGAAACCAGTTCAGTTCCGTCCGTTTTTCACCCTTTTTTGAAACTTGACCCTTGATTAATACTGCAAAACTCCCAATTGTAGTATATAAGAGGCAATCGTCCAGATTTAAGGGTTGATTTTAGAATATCGAATTCGAATAAAAGTTGGTGTGAAACATGAAGCCATTTGAGACTCTGCTTAGAATTTCTAAATACCACAAGTTACTTTTTATATAAAGAAAAGTTTATGTTTCTCTTATGTGCACTCTGATCGCTCACAAAAGTAGGTTTATTAACTGTGGTTTACAGTGTTTTTCAAAACTATTCATACCAGCGTGACAAAATGATTCAAACCAAGAAGACAAAATGATTCAAACTAGCGTGACAAAATGGTTCAAACCAAGAAGACAGAATATTTCACATCAGCTTTCACTAGGATTCAATATTCTGAAACCTTAAATCTGGAGGATTTCCTCATATGTACTACATTTGGGACAGGAGTCTTGCAGTACCAATCAAGGATGTAAAACGGACGGAACCGAACTGGAATCCTTATTATCCTGTATACAATAACTTGTCCATTTGGTTTGAAAGACTGTGCGAAGCGAAGGGCTACGAAACATTTTGTCTTATTGGTTTGAATTGTTTTGGTGCGCTGGTTCGAAACATTTTGCCGCGCTGGTTTGAATAGTTTTGAAAAACACTGTACTCTGCTGATGTTGTCTGGTGTACGGGTGCACTACCTCCATCCTTAGGAACCCTCTGAATTTTCTCCATGTCCATAATATAGATAGACACTTGTATACATGCACTTCTATTTTTGCTCATTATAAATGTACTCTAAGAATCGTTATATGGCCGCCACATCATTCATTCCACCTTTCTCTGACTATGTGTATCCCTATCTATACCTCCATTAGACTGCTTTAATCAGTCTACTACCTAAAGGACTCATTACACCCACATTGGTTGGTTCGGGCATTTTATACGAAACGTTTAGTAAAACACTGGCTACTGGTGTGATAATGTACATGAACAATTTGAATAGTTTTGTCATGGTGGTTTGAATAATTTTGAAACACTGTATAACATGTTCGCACTAATCCTAGCAATCAGCCTATATTAAACAAAATACCAGGCCTAAACTTATAACATAAAATTTACTATAAAATATAAACTCGAGTCCGCCTTTCTTTTATTGATAGCCTATACGCTATTTTCTTATGAAGGAGAAAGCATGACTTGTGAGTATGAACCTGTTCCACTGGGACGTCTATATATTAGATTGGGACGTCCATATATTAGATTAGGACAACCATAAAATACACTTGACAACCATATAATTAACTAGGACAACCATATAATACACTGGGACAGCCATATAATA
Organism: Metschnikowia continentalis; assembly: GCA_002370835.1. Lineage (NCBI taxonomy): Eukaryota > Fungi > Ascomycota > Pichiomycetes > Serinales > Metschnikowiaceae > Metschnikowia > Metschnikowia continentalis. Next base: position 24,218 of record NLAO01002235.1, on the reverse strand, counting down.
CACTGGGATGAGCGCATCTTATAAAGTGGACCCACTGTTGATGAAGAGGGTATATCAATCATGTATATAGGAAAAAACTAGATCACCAAATGATCTCATGACCCCCATAATTCCAATATACGTTTGATATGTACATTGATTCACTAGATGATTCAGTGGAACTTCACTTTTATAGAGAGGTATATGCAGGCCATGGTAATGTTGGTCTCTCAAGTGACCAAGGTCATGTGAAGGCTCACCCCAATATAAAAGGACAAGCTCCCGCTATTCTATAACACCAATCCGAAATATATACACCACTAAAAGGAGGACATACCAAGATGTCTCCCGACACCAGACCCACCAATATTAATTAGTGTAGAGGTACTGATGTCTACTGAGGACCTGGATTGATTCTTAACAGGTAAACCAATAATTGTAAGGTGCAAATTCTTTGGATTGTGATGGATTCAACAGCCATGGGTCTTATTATTGAAAAGTTAATACCAGAGGTGCAATCTAGTATATATTCTCCAGACATAAAACAATAGTCTCAATAAGATGGTATAATTAACTAGGACGTCCAACGAGTTAATTATGGAAGGAGCTCATTCGCTCTTTAAGGTGGACTTGAACAGGCCATCGGTGGTGTAGACATTTGACCATGCGGGTGAGCTTTTCTTCATCAAGTATTCCTCCAAAATGAAGTATTCCTCCAAAATGAAGTATTCCTCCAAAATGAAGTATTCCTCCAAAATGAAGTATTCTTACAAAAGCATGACCTTGGGCAAATACAAGGACTCGTTGGAAATCTTCGACCCGGTGTCCAACATGACCATCAAGCCGTTTGTAAGGAATCATGCGCTCCTTTCGGATTTGGACGTTAAGGGCAACCACGTGGCCACGTTTGGCTTCGACACCACCGATATTTTCTTCCACTATTTTGTCATGTACTCGAGCAAGAGTCTTTCACTCTGAATACCCAGGAGGACGCCCCGAAGTCTTTGATGCCCCGAGGTTTTTGACGCCCCGAAGTCTTTGACGGATACATTGCAGATCTTTCTCAAGAGACAATATTGATCCATTCCATAAGGGAAAGCACCAGATTGGTGTTTTGATGGGGTTGATACGGAACATCTTGCAGGGCTGGCGTATCAATGGAATTCATCGGGCCCACTGTTAGTAGTTTCAGGTGGTTCAAGGAACTGTATACTATACTATAGTTGTACAGTATGGTATGGTCCTTATGGTGCTGTATAGGTGAGCAATGTTTGGTATATTGTACACCATAGCAGTCCTCAAAATATTCATTCCAATGACAATTTCCAAGTCTGCAATGTCCAATCAGCAATGCTCCAATCAGCAATGTCCAATTAGGCAATGTCCAATCTGCAGTGTCCAATCATCAATGCCCAATTAGGCAATGTTCAATCAGCAATGTTCCAATCAGCAATGTTCCAATCAGCAATGTTCCAATCAGCAATGTTCCAATCAGGCAATGTAGTGGTAGACACCAGGGAGATCTGGGTCTCGCCTTAAATACTCCTTCTCAATCAAATCCTCGATACGCTGCTTGATATGAATCATGGACGGCAAGAACCGCGTCTGGAGCTGCTTGATGATCTCCTCGATCAAGTCGTTGTGCTTGATTGTTTTCCGGGACTTCATCACGCGTACAATGGATGCGTTGATGAGATGCTCTTTCCCTTCGTTAATATTCACATTCACTTCTTCGGGTGGCTCCTCAGTTTTTTCAGGGCCCTCGGATTTCACAGTCAACACCTTGACTTTTGAAGATGGCGCCTTGAACTTGCTGTTGAGCTGAAACGTGTCGGAACTGGATATATCTTTGGACATGGGGCTTTTTATGAGAAGCCTCAGCCGGGGTGCCACTGCAATGGACCTTAATTGTCGCTTCAAGTCTGCTTCTGGGATGCGTGTGAGCTCGTAGATCTCGTTATAAGTCAAGACGATTTTCTGGTCGAATGCAGAAACTTCCTGGTCTTCCTCCAGTGATTGCGGTGCAAAGAGTAACATGATGATCCCTGCGTATGTGCTCATGTTGATCTCGTATGTCCGGGAAGGATACGTGATACAGAGATCCATGGACCCGAACTTGGGGTACCAATATAGGGCCTTGTTGTCGTTTTTCTTTCCGGTGAGCCAGAATTCTTCAAACACTTTCATCGTGGGCCGGAGCTGTTTCGGCCATATAAAGCCAACCTGGCCCTCCACGGCCCCAAACATCTGGTGGTCTTTGGTCATGGACTTGGGCCACTCCGCCAAGTTGCAGATCTTAAGGTCCAAATTGAGGAGTCCTTTTGTTTCCCTAGTTTCTCCACTGAAATTGACGTCTTTGGCGTCCTGGTTCAGAACCTGGTTCTCAACGTTTTCACCTCCAGCAACAACATATTGTCTCCATTCCTTTGTTAACTCTGCTGACAGCTTCACATCTTTGCGCATCTTCACTATACGCTCGAGATGATGACTTCCCATAAATACTTCTTCCCACAACTTTGAAATCACAACATCCTCCACATCGTCTGCTTCGGAACTGGAGCTTTTGGTGTTCAAGAAACGCTTGGCGAAATGGGCAGCGTAATGATTCTCAAATGCATGTTTATCTTCCACCAACTTGAGGAAACAAACTGATTTATTGAGAAAGTCCAGTTCCACAGTCAAAGAGCCTTCCATAGCATTAGGATCCATGGAAACGGACCCGGTATTTTTCTTTTGTTTGGTCATTTGCTTGATATGGTGGTCCATATACACCGAAAGAAGCTCTGGAGCGTTCAAAACCGGCTCCTTTTTCTTGGACCCTAAAAGTGCCACACCTGAATTCGAGGAACCGGACCCATGGTTGATGAATTGCTTGAGAGAGGCAAAAACAGTGAACTCCACGGCGGGATCCGATTGGAACGCACTTTGAACAAGCTCTCCAAGACACTTCTGGTACTGCAAAATGGCCTCAATCCACTCCACTGCAAATGCCGTAGTGTTAGGACCCACAGAAACCTTTTTTTGGCCATTGGTTTCTTGGAGCAGGGCCTTTTGTTCGAGCAGACGGCGGATCTCCACCGGTAGTTGGAGTCCCTGCAGGACAATGATGTTTCTGAGGTGAGTTTTGAGTCTTTTACGCTCCGGATCAATGCGGCCTTCCAAGGTATAAAGACTCAGGAGTTGTTGGAAGTGGTTTTCCGAATCCAGAACATCCAGGGCCCGTAGATTCTGACGTTCTAGCGTATTTCTAAGGACGGGTTCAAGCCAGTACACCAAGCCATGCATTTCCAGCGGGAAGCTCATGATTTTGTCGAGATTGTCCTTAATAAGCGTCTCGTTCATAACGCCTATGATTTTGGGCTTTGTTTGCGCCGAAAAAAGCGGGGTTGAAAACTTCTCCATGCGCAGCTCCTCCCGACCAATCAAATCCGAGATTTTCTGGAGATATAGTGTCCCCAGACGGTCCGAAAGAGCGGAACTGGCGTATTCCAGGTAGAAGTGCCTGCACAGAGCCACCAATGGTCGTTCGAATTCATTATATATGTTCAGGTTCAGCGCCTGGGCATATTTCTCATCGGCCATCACCTCAAACATACTCAAAATCTGGGAAATGGGCAGTTTCAGAGTCAACAGCTCAGCAACCACACTCGACCCCATTTCGTCACACACCATGCGGATAACCAAATCGGCCATAAGCAGATTTTCCGGCCTCAAAAAGTTGCTCTCAAAGAGAGAAATCCCCATATCGTACACATACAACTTATGGTGGTCCTTCACATAGACCCGGTTCATGTACATGAGAATATCACTAATGAGCTTCATCAGCAGGAGGTGATCGTTCCATTCACGAGCGATCCTGGTCAAAAACGTATCAGAGGCAAAACCAGAGCCCAAGCTAAAGTCCTGATTTTCCCCACTCATGTCAAAAGCCTGATTTCCCCCAAAACTCATCTTCCCCACATTCGGTCCCACTTCCTCAAGTAATTGTTCTCGCCGAGTCCTTAGATGCTCCCCTATAAGTCTTCCCACATCTTCATAGAGCCGGTCGCCACATTTTTCAAGCACCAAAGTGTATGCTATCCGGTAGAGTTGCTCGTACAGGAGCGAGTTTACGTTCTTGTTCTGGATCAGGCGGATGGCGTGGGCTAGAACGGCCCACAGTGCGTCATAGTCGAAGGAGTGTTTGACCACAGGTTCCTGGGCCACGATAGACCGGCGGGGGGCCCGGATCTTGGACCGGCGCGTACCTGCGGGAATCATGGTGGTGGAGTTGGAGTTGGAGGTTACGGTAGTGATGAAGTATTGAGACCTCCGTACACCACGCTCACCCAAACCTCCCACCGCACTCTCACCCCAACTTCACCATGTTAAGAAAAAATCCTACGAGCACTAGAATTGAGTACTTAGTGTGGGTGGATTCTACTAACGAGGCTTAGCTTAGGCTCAGCCTCAAACCATACCACTCATGAGTATGCTAGGCACCATGCAAGTGGACGCATGCGATCTGGCCGCGCCAGGGAGAATTCCTGATAAGGACTTCTCCGGGCTAATGTGAAACATCGCGATGTTTCACATCCTGAAAGCCTGCTGTTTCAAGAAATCCCTCAAGGGTTACCCGAAGCAGCAAGGAAGTATATATAACTAGCAGGTTCGCCTGATAAGATGAATCCTCAGGGATCCCTCTAGGGCATATTTTAGTATTCGAATATACAACTGATATAACTTTGTTTTACAAATCCCAAAGTCCTGCACAAGTTCTAACACCAGTCTCACTATACCATACTACACCACACCATTATTATATGCTATTGGTCATACATATACTATTATTAAGGTGTTACACTACTGTACTGTACTGAACTACTCTTAAGGTACAGTATTACACTATACTCTACTAACAATACTAACAATACTTTACAGCACTATACCATACTATATTATTCAGAGTACCCCACTATACCCCTTTATACCATACTAACAATACTATACTATACTAACAATACAGTGTTTTTCAAAACTATTCAAACCACCATGACAAAATGGTTCAAACCAAGAAGACAGAATGGTTCAAACCAAATGACAAAATGGTTCAAACTAATATAAAAAAATGGTTCAAACCAAATGACATAATATTTCACATCAACTTTCATTAGAATTCAATATTCTGAAATCAACCCTTAAATCTGGAAGATTGCCTCATATGGTACTACATTTGGGACAGAAGTCTTGCAGTACCAAAAAAGGGTGAAAAACGGACAGATCTGAACAGAACAGAACTGAACTGATTCCCTTCTTATCCTGTATACAACAACTTGTTAGGGGTTATGTAATCATTCATATTGTATTGGTTTGTTTAATTTTGCTAGTGATTTTTCCAGGCTGGTTTGAATAGTTTTGAAAAACACTGTAGAAGATGTGACGAAGGCCTCTTTATATATGTGGGAGTTGGCCTTCATTGATGCTTGGTTGATCCTCGGAAGCTCTGTTGATCCTCAGATGCTCCGTTGGCTCAGATGCTCCGTTGGTCCTCGGGGTCTAACAACTGAGGTCTGGGGAAATATCCGTACAATGATCTGCAAGCCTAGAGCACCATGCGCTCTTAGTCGGTATTATTTTCCAACATAAGGAGAAGACCAATAGCTTAAGGAGAAGACCAATAGCTTAAGGAGTAGACCAGTAGCTTAAGCAGTATATACAGTAGCTTAAGCAGTATATACAGTAACTTAAGCAGTATATACAGTAGCTTAGTATATATATGTTAGACATGATTCTACTCCACTGAGTACAGTATTACAGTCACGCATAGCACCTAAATTGGCTGATTTTCAATTTCAGTCGACGGCCAACTGAGAATATTAATGGGCAATATTCCCCAGAGTTTGAGAAGAAATAACTCCATTACCTAATCTTAGATAGTTATAGTCTAATCTTAGATAGTTAGTCTAATCTTAGATAGTTAGTGTAATATAGATATCATCAATTAGCTAAGGATACTCATAATACTGTTCGGGTGAGTTCCTACTAATAGTAGCCGTTCAGAATACGCAGTCATCGTTAAGTCTCCGTTAAGTCATCGTTAAGTCATCATTCCTGGAGATCCGATCAACTTAGAAGCCCGTTAGAAGCTTATAACCTTTGCAAATACAGGTTAAAGCCTCATGTCCCATAAGAATTCTAACTGATTAGTATAGAGTATATACAGTAGTTCATGAGTGTAAGGAGTAGAGTGGTAAGGAGTAGAGTGGTAAGGAGTAGAGCAGTAAGGAGGAGAGCAGTTAAGAGGAGAGTAGTTAAGAGGAGAGTAGTTAAGAGGAGAGTAGTTAAGAGGAGAGTAGTTAAGAGGAGAGTAGTTAAGAGGAGAGTAGTAAGGAGGAGAGTAGTTAAGAGTAGAGCAGTAAGGAGTAGAGCAGTAAGGAGTAGAGCAGTAAGGATGAAAGCAGTAAGGAGGAGTAGTTTACGAGTTGAAGAATATGGTGAAACACTTCAATGGCCCTTCCTTGTGCGTGATAATGCACACGCAAGTGTACCCCATATTTTATTCAGACTCGCACTCTGCCCACAACAAACGCTGGTGAGGTTGAGATTCGAGATTTATATCTGACGTGCCTTTAAACGCAATACGTTCCAAACGCACTTTAATATGTTTCTCTGAAACAACACACAACACACAACACACAAGATAAACCCGTACACCCGAAGATTCTTTCTTGAATCTTAGAAAAAATCTCAAAATAAAATCTTAGAATAGAGAATCCACAGCACTTAAATGAAAATTTAGTAGTGCATAAAGTACCTCTTCGGGATTATATATGTAGACAGAGACACTGGGCGTAATGGTGTAATACCATACAACAATATAAGCATGAGGCTGGAGAAAAGGAGTTTAACCAGATTCATCATATTTTTGTTTCGTTTTTTTTTTTTTTTCCTTTCTCTTTTTTTTTGCTTAACTTAGATGTGCTGCAAAAAGAGTATTTCCATCGATGACTAGCTGTCAGTGATAATCTGAGTGAGGTAGATTTTTGAGGACCATTTTTTAGGAGGATTTTTGAGAAGGATTTTTAAGGGTTTTCGAGGACGGTTTTCGAGGACGGGTCAGAGTGAAGGAAAGTGACTCAATAGTGCATTGGTGCAGTGGTGCAGTATAATGAGTCAATGAGTCAATGAGTCAATGAGTGATGAATCAATTAGTGACTGCGAATGAGGATTAAAGATCGGAGCGGAACCGGCGCGAGGATTAGAGTTGAGTGCGCTGAGTCTGGTTAGAAATTGCGCCGCGATGATTGGCCTCGCGCGCTCGCCGGAACCGGCCCGCACGTCCACTATAAATCCTCACTGTTCGCTCCACCAATTTAAAATCAGACAATTAGTCAACCAGACAATCAGAGATAGTCAGAGACAAACAGACAAACAGTCCAAAGACACTCAAAGAAGATAGACAGTCACACCAGACAAAGACAAACACACTATAGTATCCATTTCCACTGTACTAATAGTGATATTCATTTCCACTGATCTTAGTTATTCCTGATCTTAGTTATTCCTGATCTTAGTTATTCCTGATCTTAGTTATTCCTGATCTTGGTTATTCCTGATCTTGGTTATTCCTGATTTTAGTTATCCCCGATCTTAGTTATTCCCTCATTGAAATGCCGGGAACACTCAAAACCTTATACGATAAGGTGTTCGAGGACCATGTGGTGCACAAGGATGAGTCCGGCTCGTACCTTATTTATATCGACAGACATCTTGTGCATGAAGTGACTTCGCCCCAGGCGTTCGAAGGCTTGAAAAATGCTGGAAGAAAGGTCCGGAGAACTGACTGCACGCTTGCCACAGTTGACCACAACATCCCCACAGAGTCCCGTGTGCTGTTCAAGGACGTGGAGTCGTTTGTGGAGCAAGAAGACTCCAAGTTGCAGGTGATGACCTTAGAGCAGAACGTCAAGGATTTTGACGTCACCTATTTCGGCATGGAAGACTCTCGTCAAGGTATCGTGCACGTGATCGGCCCCGAACAAGGCTTCACTCTTCCGGGAACAACCGTGGTTTGTGGTGACCTGCACACTTCCACCCATGGAGCCTTTGGCTCTCTAGCCTTTGGAATCGGAACCTCCGAGGTTGAGCATGTATTGGCCACACAAACCATCATCCAGGCCAAATCCAAAAACATGCGTATTCGTGTGGAGGGAGATTTGGCTCCAGGCATCACCTCCAAGGACTTGGTCCTACATGTGATCGGAGTCATTGGAACTGCTGGTGGAACCGGCTGTGTGATTGAGTTTGCTGGTTCTGCCATTGAAGCTTTATCCATGGAGGCACGGATGTCCATTTGCAACATGGCCATCGAGGCCGGTGCTCGTGCAGGAATGATCCGTCCCGATGAAATCACCTTCAATTACCTCAAGGGCAGACCTTTGGCTCCAAAAGGTGATGAATGGGATAAGGCCGTCCGGTACTGGTCGTCGCTTTACTCGGATGAAGGAGCTCATTTCGACTATGATATCCAAATCAAAGCCCAGGATATCGTGCCCACCATCACCTGGGGTAACTCTCCACAGGATGCTTTGCCTATTACTGCATGTGTGCCAGACCCTTCGAAGCTTGAAGACCCCATCAAAAAAGCTGGAATGGAGCGTGCACTTGAATATCAAGGTTTGACTCCAAACACTCCTCTTAAGGACTTAAAAGTCGATAAGGCATTCATTGGATCTTGCACCAATTCCCGGATTGAAGATTTACGTGCTGCAGCCAAGGTGGCCAAGGGCCATAAAAAGGCCGACTCCGTGAAATTGGTCTTGGTGGTGCCTGGCTCAGGCTTGGTTAAAAAACAAGCGGAAAAAGAGGGTTTGGACAAGATTTTCGAGGCTGCTGGCTTTTCCTGGAGAGAAGCCGGTTGTTCCATGTGTTTGGGTATGAACCCCGATATCTTGGACCCCGAAGAAAGATGTGCTTCCACGTCTAACCGTAACTTCGAGGGCCGTCAAGGTGCCAAGTCCAGAACTCACCTTATGTCGCCAGCCATGGCAGCCGCAGCAGCCATTAAGGGCCACTTTACCGATATCAGAGAGTGGCAATACAACACTCTGGATGAGCCAGCCGTCCAAATCGATTCGGCCGAGGACCAGGAGTTGCAGGATGCAGTCTATGAGCATGAGAAGACCCCACTTGAAGAAGCCAAGACCAGGGAGGATGATAGACTCAAGGATATTCCGCCAAACACTACCCCAGCCAGTTCTGGTGGTGCAGGTATGGACAAGTTTGGTGTTTTATCCGGAATCACTGCTCCTTTGGACAAAGCAAATGTGGACACCGATGCCATCATCCCCAAACAATTCTTAAAGACCATCAAAAGAACCGGATTGAAGAAAGGATTGTTCTATGAGTTGCGTTTCAAGCAGGAAAACGGCAAGGACGTGGAAACCGATTTCTGCTTGAACTTGAAACCTTACAGAAACGCAGAGGTGTTGTTGGTGACCGGAGACAACTTTGGATGTGGGTCGTCACGTGAGCACGCCCCTTGGGCCCTTAAGGACTTCGGTATCAAGTGTATGATTGCCCCCTCTTTCGGAGATATCTTCTACAACAACTCTTTCAAAAACGGCTTGTTGCCCATCCGGCTTCCGCAGGACGTGATCAAGACCAAGTTGTACCCCTTGGCAGCTGCAGGCAAGAAGCTTACGATCGACTTGCCAAAGCAGCAAATCAGAAGCGAAGAAGGCGAGGTTTTGGTGGACCATTTCGACGTGGAGCAGTTCAGAAAACACTGTCTCATCAATGGCTTGGACGACATTGGCTTGACCTTGCAAAAGGAGGAGTACATCAACCAGTTTGAGGAGCGCAGAAGAGATGTGTTTTCGTTTTTGGAGGGAGGCTCCAAGTTGGTGCAGCCCATCAAGGGATCTAAGAAGTCCAAGTACGGACTCAAAACCCAGGAATGGTGATCTATAGCTTGTAATATAGGTTTGTCAGAGTTCAACTGTAGACGGTGTTTGTAACCGAGAAAGGGTACAATGATTCACTAACAAGGAGACGTGTTCTAGGTTAAGTGGCTAGACAAAAACATTGATCAAGCCAAGGTTTGGAACCTGCTATTTCTCACACTGGTACACCGCAAACAACCCGGACTTCCATTCTGCAGTTCGTGCCATTTTCCAATTCTCATCTCAATCTCAGATAAACTGGCTTACTTACAGACACATGATCATTTTAACTCCATAAGATTTTGAAACAGTCAATCTAGGATTCTACCACAATCCTAAACATCCCTAATACCATATCATTGCCTTTTAAAACTAGGACTGTGAAAGAAAGGCATTCAACAATTGATAACGAAAGGTCAGAATTGGTATTAGTATCATTATCAGTCAGTGTCAGTTTAGTCAATAGTATCAGTATCAGAATTGGTATTAGTCAGAAGCTTTAGTATCAGTATCGGTCTTATTATCAAAACCAGTGATATAGTTCAGGTTGGATAGGTACTTATTGAGTAGTACTACCTGTGACTGTCCGTCAGTACTCAAAGTGACACTCGTTGTAGGACACCATTCCTAGTATACTTAGTATCTGTCTTAGTATAACCCTAGGGTAGTCTTAGTATCAGTTTTAGTATCAGTCCCAATATCTTCCTAATATAATTGTCGTTTCCTCCTAGTAGTTTCTTAGTATCTGTCTTGGTATCTGTCTTGGTATCTGTCTTAGTATTTGTCTTGGTATCTGATAGTATCTGCACTATTATAGTCTCAGTGTAGCCCCAGTGTAGGCTCAATGAACCCCAAGATTATCCCCAGTACCAGTCCTGATATCAGCATGAATATCGGTAGTATTATTTTCCTATTGCTATAGCTCAATATAGTTCAGTATGGTCCTAATGTGGTTCAGTGTAGTCCTAAAATAGGGCTAAGATAGTCCTAACACCGACCTGGTACAATCTCACTATAATCTTGATATAGTCAGGTATAATCTTGGTATAGTCTTGGTATAGTCTTGGTATAGTCAGGTATAATCTTGGTATAATCTTGGTATAGTCCTGGTATAGTCTTGGTATTTTCCTAGTATTGACTAATTATCCCAAAGAAGAGGTAAAATAATTGGAGGGAAAAAAAAGGGGGTAGGGAATTATGGGGGTGCGGTGCCTTTATATGTTTCGCATTTGGGCGCCCTGCATAGTTGGTGGCTGCAAATATAATGGGCGGGGTCAGGGGCGAGGAAATGTCTATAAAAGGCGCTCATCCCCACGCGAATCCTCAACCCCCAAATTTATTGCAACCACTCTTTTCTTCACTTCTCAAGTATTAAGTGAGTGAATTTATTAGCAGTCTAGAGGGTTGGATTTGGCACTGTGATATGGGTTTGAGAATGACGAACTTAGCGACAAACTTAGGGGTGTGCTAATGGCTTACGACAATGAAGACTTCATGAGGAATAAAGACCTATTGAAGCCCAAAAAATTCATTTAGTTTGGGAAGATAAAATATTATAAGGCTGATCTGAGGACCTAAGAATCCAATTCTAGAAAATGCCCAAAGGAAATGCCCAAAGGAAATGACCAAAGGAAATGACCAAAGGAAATGACCAAAGGAAATGACCAAAGGAAATGACCTACGAAAATGAACTAAAAGATTGACATGAGAAGCAGGTTTTACAGATGATAAGTGAAGTGCCAAGTTTGTTCTTTGCATTTGACTTGAAACACATTCTCTATAGTGAACTCTAAAGGTACCGTGGATTTTGGTATAGTTTTATTTAGTCTAGTGGTCAGCGTTACATCCACTATAGGCAGGGCATTACCCATAGAGAGGTACTATGAAGCCTAAGCCGTCTGATTCTAACAAATGCCTTTGCACAACGCTGTACCAAGGTGCTATTATTTGACGTGACACCGTCAGCATCGTTGATATTCATTTCTACATCATTACTCCTTCGAAAAGTCTCATAAGAAGATATTTCCTCAAAGGGGGTGTCAGCAAATCTGTTGGAACGCCAGACATGTGACTGATGAACTTAAGAGACCAGTATATGTGCGAGTACTGCATGTTCATGCCAAGCAATACAGATGAAACAATGTTGGGTATTGGTGAAGAAGAGACAAAGGTAGAGCCAAGGGTCTATGGGCTTTTGTCTAGCTCTCGTCTAATTCTGAGCATTGTCTTGGAGAAGGCATTGTCTTGGAGAAGAAAATGTAGATGAGAGAGATTGTCAAAGGAAAGAGACCGTTTGGAAGTTCCCAGGACTAACTATATAAAGCAAGGATCCTGCTCAGTGTTGAGCGGCATCAAAAAAAAAAGGAAGACGGAGATCACGAACTCACTACTTTACAGAGCAATAGGGTTATAAGACAGATGACAGAACTGTTTACTCAAGTCACTCAATTAAGAGATTTATTGCAGTCCAACTATATAACGGTTCCTGTATACCAATTGGTATATGCTAACGTTCAACAAAATCGATTGTCAATAATAGACTCAATTACTGGACGAGTCGTGTTAAACGCATATGTTTAAATTATTTCAAAGGTATTACCAAGTCCCCACCCGAAAACAATGAGTCCAAGGAATCCCAAGTAAATATAGAGGGGATCCTGCTCAACCAAGAACGGCATCACGTGACCACAAGACAGATTTTCTAGTATACATTAGTAACCAACTAAGATATTAACCATCTATATTAACCATCTATATTAACCATCTAAGATATTAACCATCTAAGATATTAACCATCTAAATACTAAGAATTAACAATGAATACTACAGTCGTCCCATAGCTTTTAGAGTTATTGGTAAATAACGATATAACCACCATTCTTGATTATGACAGCATAGTCTCTAACGCTCAACACAATCTACTCTTATTTTTGTACATACTACAGATACTCTACATATACTGCTAGACTCTTATCACTAGAGCTAGACTCTAAATTATCTATCTGTCCTATCTGTCCTATCTGCTCTGTCTGTTCTGTCTAAACTATCTATCTATACTATCTATCTATACTATCTATCTATACTTTCTATCTATACTTTCTATCTATACTTTCTATCTATACTTTCTATCTATACTATCTACCTATACTCTGTAGATTACTTAACACTAACTGAACTTTTATGGTAGGTACATCAGGAGGACTTCCCAATAACCATGCAGTACAGTCCAGTATACGATATGGAGTACAGCCTAGCATACGATATGGAGTACAGTCCAGTATACCATATGGAGCAGCCTGGATAAAGTTCATAGTATCATCAAAATATGTGAATACTTGAGTTACATGAGAGCTGTTTCTCTGGGTCTGGCAGTAGAGGATATCTTGGTATGTTCCTCTTAGACGAAATTCTGATTAGTTAGTTGGCAGATCTTAAGGAAAAACATATGAGAGCAGCTAAGAAGGTTCTTCGATATCTAAGGTCAACTACAACTTTGGGACTAATTTATACACCTATGTCTGAACTTAAGATCAGCACCTTTCATGAAACAGAAGTGAAAGCTTATACTGATGCAAGTTATGCTTCCAAAACTGATGAGAAAAGTCGATCTGTCACGGGATACATTATCATGTATGGAAACTCCCCAGTTCTGTGGAAATCCAAATTACAAACTATGGTGGCTATATCAACACATAAGTTGACCTTAAATATCGAAGAACCTTCTTAGCTGCTCTCATATATTTTTCCTTAGGATCTGACAAGTACCTTGAAAGTTTCAGATATCTATTTATACTATCTATCTATACTATCTATCTATACTTTTTGTCTATACTTTTTGTCTATACTATCTATCCATACTTTCTATGTATACTTTCTGTCTTACAATTCTGTCTGTCAAGTGGTCACGTGCTCCAGTGGCTGCGATGAGTCTACGATGGACCAATCAGTGACTCACTTTTTCCTGGTCTCTGATTCCATCCATGTCCTGCACACTTGCTGTCAAATCACTTAAATAGCTCTCGACTCCCAGGAAAAAAAACTTTTATTACTTATTACTCGCAACATAGATAATAGGGGACTATACAGACACTGATACTATACTATACAGACTATACAGAAACTACTTTTTTTTTTACTACTATATAGAGGAGAGGTACGGGTTTCTAAGGCATCTTTACTCCAATTTTCAGTCCACTTTAGTCTTCTCTCTTTTTCTCCTTTTTTCTCCCCTTTTTTGCCTTTTTTCTGTGTTTTTTGTAGATACCATTGCAAGTGTTCTCATTAATTTTTCTTTCATTTTTTATAGTCATCGAGCGCGCATGATAATGGCCGATTTTACGCACATCTCCTGCACACAAGCACTAAAGCAATCTAGCACTATAAAACAGAATGGATTAAGTTCTGGAGGAAGTGGGTTTTTTGAAGAAAAAAAGAATGGTCCCTAGCAGGATCGAACTGCTGATCTTGGCGTTATTAGCACCACGCCTTAACCAACTGGGCCAAGGGACCTTGATATATTATGTTATAAATGAAAATTAGTTCAGTGAGTACAGGATACGACGTAGCAGTGCGCCTCGAGAATAACATTCCCCATTTAAGAGTCTTTACATATAACGCCGCTTTTATGTCGCTATCTCCGATATCACCAGATATAAAAGGGGGCAAGAACCCAGTTATGAATATTGGGAAATGATTTTACTAGGAGACTGAGATGCAAGGTATCCCGATAGGGTAACACTGGCATATCACGTGCTTGTGTTTCATGTATATGCAGGGTTGCATTCCCCAGTGTATATATAGTGTTTTTCAAATCTATTCAAACCAGTGCGACAAAATGATTCGAACCAAGAAGACAAAATATTTCAAACCAGCACAACAAAATGTTTCGAGTCAAGAAGACAGAATGGTTCAAACCAGCACAACAAAATGTTTCGAGTCAAGAAGACAAAATGTTTCAAACCAGCATGACAAAATGGTTCAAACCTACTTTTATTAGAATTCAATATTCTGAAATCTTAAATCTGGACGATTGTCTCTTATATACTACATTTGATGTACTACATTTGGGACAAAAGTCTTCCAGTACCAATCAAGGGTGAAGAACGGATGGAACTGAACTTGTTTTCTTGTTATCCTGTATACAACAATTTGTTAGGGGTTATGTGTATTGGATTGTTTAATTTTGCTAGTGTGGTTTGAACCGTTTTGCCGCGCTAGTATGAACCATTCTGTCTCCTTGATTCGAAACATTTTGGCGTGCTGGTTTGAATAGTTTTGAAAAACACTGTACATCAGAGATATACTGATTCCTTATGTTCCAACACTACGTAGTGTGTTGTATACAGGCCAGTGATATACTATGTGCCGGTCATAGACTAGTAGATAACTATCAAACGTGACCGCTCCCCGTGTTAAGACTTCCTATGTCTACAGTGTTTTTCAAAACTATTCAAACCAGCGCGACAAAATGATTCGAACCAAAAAGACAAAATGGTTCAAACCAAGAAGACCAAATGGTTCAAACCAAGAAGACAGAACGGTTCAAACCAGCGCAACAAAATGTTTCGAGTCAAGAAGACAAAATGGTTCAAACCAAATGGCGTAATGTTTCACACAAACTTTTATTAGAATTTAATATTCTGAAATCTTAAATCTGGAGGATTGCCTCTTATATACTACATTTGGGAGTCTTGCAGTACCAATCAAGGGTGAAAAACGGATGGAACTAAACTGGTTTCCTTGTTTTCCTGTATACAACAACTTATTAGGGGTGTACGAAACTTTTTTGAACTATTGGTTTGAACCATTTTGTCTTCTTGGTTCGAAACATTTTGCCGCATTGGTTTGAAACATTTTGAAAAACACTGTATACCTCTAGTTTTGCTAGTTAGTGCAAAAGGGTTATGAGCAATGGGTTATGGAGCAATGGGTTATGAGCCCCGACCATACTATACTATACCATACCATAAATGTACTCTACCTGTTCGATTGATTCCATTCCAGGTGAGTCTTTCATGACCCTTCCGATATTTGAGACTACAATTACAGATAATTTGGTAGTCAATAAGCCCAGCACTTAGCAACAACTAGCTGTATACGCCAACTCCACCACCGTCAACTAGTTAAGTAGCTCGATTCCTCCCTCCAGAACCACCTGCGAATGAACATAGTAAGCAGAGTACCTAAATTATCTCGAATTTAACAGAATACTGAGTACTGAGGTAACCAAGAATCCATCACTCTACATATTATACTATACTCTATACTACTCTATACTANACTCTATACTACTCTATACTACTCTATACTACTCTATACTACTCTATACTACTCTATACTACTCTATACTACTCTATACTACTCTATACCACTCTATACTACTCTATACTACTCTATACTACTCTATACTACTCTATACTACTCTACACTATATTCTAGTTACTACAGTGTTTTTCAAAATTATTCAAACCAGCGCGACAAAACTATTCAAACCAAGAAGACAGAATGGTTCAAACCAACTTTTATTAGAATTCAATATTCTCAAATCTTAAATCTGGACGATTGCCTCTTATATACTACATTTGAGACAGAAGTCTTGCAGTATCAATCAAGGGTGAAAATCGGATGGAACTGAATTGGTTTCCTTATTATCCTGTATACAACAACGTGTCCATTTGGTTTGAAAGACTGGTTTGAATCGTTTTGGCGCGCTGGTTTGAATACTTTTGAAAAACACTGTACTCACTCCATACTCACTCTACACTGACACACTATACTCACACTCTACACTTATGCTCACTTTATTTCACACTCTACACTTAGGCTCACTTTATTCCACACACACTAATTTTACACACTACACACTAATTTCACACACTAATTTCACACACAATACAGTGTTTTTCAAAACTATTCAAACCAGCACGGCAAAACGATTCAAACCACAATAGCAAACTTACAGTGTTTTTTTAAACTATTCAAACCAGCGCACCAAAATGTTTCGAACCAAGATAAAATGGTTCAAACCAGTGCGACAAAAAGTTTCGTACCCTTTCGCAGTCTTTCAAACCAATTTTACAAAACTAATACACTTATTACACTACAGTAAGTTCAAATAGACTTAAAGAGTAACTAGTAAAAAGCATTTGTGGATACGGGGCCCATGTAATTTCTCATATACTTCTTTGCTTAGTAATATGAATGATTACATAAGCAGTTCCGTCCGTTTTTCACCTTTGATTGATACTGCAAGACTTCTGTCCCAAATGTAGTACAATAAGGGGCAATCGTCCATATTTAAGATTTAAGATTTCAGATTTCGATTTCAGAATATTGAATTCTAATAAAAGTTGGTTCAGAACATTTTGTCGCGTTGGTTTGAACCATTTTGTCTTCTTGGTTCGAAACATTTTGTTGCGCTTGTTTGAAACATTGTCACGATAGTTTGAATAATTTTGAAAAACACCGTAACAACGAGTTTTCCCTCCCTTGGATAACTCAGGAAGTTTCTCGACTATTCTAGGTTCAATACATACCATGATATACTATAGGACGTAATTATACGTTCGACATATAAGACTAACAGAGTCGGTGACTGTTAAGTCCTAACATTGAAAGGCTAAGAACTCCACTGATTACTTAAGATTAGCGGTATTGAAGATTAATATCAATACCGCATATTATACTAAATTGGTTTAGACACTACTATTAACTAACTGGGTGAGTTCCTACTAATAGTAGCCGTTCAGAATACTCAGACATCGTTAGTTAATCGTTCCTGGAAGATCTGACTAACTTAGAAGCCCGTTAGAAGCTTATAATCCTTGCGATACAGGTTAGAGCCTCAGGTCGCATATTAATTCTAACAAGTTTGTGAGACAAGGATCTACTTGACTGAGTACAGGATTCTAGTGAGTCTAGACATGAGGACAATGATCTACTTGTTTGAATACAGGATTCTAAATGAGTCTAGACACGAAGACAAGGATCTACCTGGCATGAGGACAAGGATCTACTTGGCATGAGCACGAGTTTCTCATGACTACGAGTTTTCAATGGATAGGATTTTCTAATGAATAGGATTTTCCTATTATGAAACAACACGAGTTGCCTATAGGTAACTCCAGACATAAGAAAAAACAGAGACTTATCATCCTGCCAGATATAAAAAGGGACATAAGCCCAGTTATGAACAGACCAGAAGTCCACTTTCTCAAGATTAGGTTTATTGAAAGAGAATACAAGAACCCCCTAATATATCGTTCTTCTCCTTTGGGGGGTTTTTGGTTCTCTTCAATGTCCTTTCTAAAACTTCCTTCAGTGGGTGATTTGTCTGACATATTACAGTTTAGGTAATGGTTCCTAATGCGCTGCGCTACCAAATGTTAGAATTATTATGGGACCTCAGGCTATAAACTGTTATCACAAGGGAATTAAGCTTCTAACGTGCTTATCAAATAAAAGATCTTTCCAGAGAACAATGACCTAACGGTATTCTGGAGTATTGTGCAGGGCTACTTATAATGGGAATTGGCCTTGTTAGTTAATAGGATAAATATTGGTTACTTTAATAAATTAGGAGGTTATTGTATTCTTTTTCAGTAAAGCTAATCTTAAGTAAGTGGAATATTCCTTGTATTCCCCCTTTGCGATAACAGGTTATAGCCTGAGGTGGCATAATAATTATCCATTGCCAGGACGTGTATAAAGGAGCCAGGTATGGGAAGATCAAGGAGCCAGGCATGGGAAGATCAAGGAGCCAGGCATGGGAAGATCAAGAAGCCAGACATGTAAGATCAAGGAGCCAGGCATGGGAAGATCAAGAAGCCAAGCATGGAAAGATCCTCAAATAAAACCACCTTATGAACCCATATCATAGTTAAGGTAAGGAGTTAGACCGGGGGGTATCGAGCGGATTTTCTACCATTTGCAGTCGGAAGGACGGCTTTTGGAGTACCACGTGATGCAGGGAGGCTTTACCACGACGTATGTGAAGTTGGGGCCAAGAGTAAATGTGATCATGAAGGAAACACAACAGATCCAGCTCTCGTTCACTTAAAAGGAGAGGATCAGAGGGAAGGGAAGTAAGAGAGCAGAACTGCTATTGGAACTGGAACTGGAAATGGAAATGGAACTATAAATGGAACTGGAACTATAAATGGAAGTGGAACTGGAACTACAAATTGAAGTGGATTTGGAGACTTGAATTCTCTCCATTACACTGAATTATTTGTGAGTGTGAATCATTTGTGAGTGTGAATCATTTTTGAGTGTGAATCATTTGTGAGTGTGAATCATTTTTGAGTGTGAATCATTTGTGAGTTCATGGGACCTAAACAACCTCGGTGGGTCAAGTGGAACCTTTGGATCCGGGACCAGCAGTTACAGTTTCAGCCGCATCTCTTTACCCAAACAGACCTTTGGGGCCAAGTCACCGAGTCAAATAGTCAGATGATCAACCAAGTAGAGTGGAGTAGAGCGGAGTAGAGTAATGTAGGTAATGTAGTACCATTTTAGAGAGATATAGAGTAAAGGAATATTTAGGTATGGTGTATAGCTTATTTAGAGCCTGTATAAACACCAATAACTTAGAGGTCTACCATAACTTCCACCATAACTTCCCCATAACTTCCACCATAATTTCCACCATAACTTCCACCATAACTTCCACCATAACTTCCACCATAACTTCCAACATAACTTCCACCATGAGTATTAGCAATCAAAGTAGTACGCTTCATGATATGATCCTTTCAACCAGAAATCTAGGTGAAAAGTAGTACATATATATATCCTAGCATTTATAGTAGCAGCTCTATCAAAGAGCTCTAGTAGCAGCTCTAGTAGTAACTTGATTAAAAAACTGTTGCACATCTATTAACAGATCCATGAGCTTCCAATAGAGCTCCACTACATCGAAACATCCAGTACCATCGATACTCACCACTAACTCACCCAGTAATAATATAACTTGATCAAAAAATTAAGGATGGAAATATTAGATATCCAAATATAGAGAAGCTAATAATATTGTGGCTGCTAAGCTTATTATGGTAGACATGAAGCTTTTAGAGATAGATATGATGGCTTTAAATGAGGAAGAAATGGGAAAAAAGCAAGTAAATCAGAGTAAATGGAATATGATAGTTATTAAATGTCACTTGAGTTTCCGAACTGTGGATTCAAGAATTTTCCAGCTTAAAGATTCAATATTGAAGGAAAATATAGTACTTTGACACTTTGTTAGTAATTGACGAGACGCGGGCTCGTAACCATAACTATAGCCTCAATTATAGTCTCAATTATAGCCCCAATTCTAACCCCAATTTTAACCCCAATTTTAACCCTAATTTTAACCAGCTAGTACTATATACACACTAACCCCTCTTTTCGCTCATTATAGTTTTTTTTATATATTTATAAATATCTGGAATTTGGGTATACTCCTTGCTTTCTAATTAATTTATTCGTGGTCCTGCACACAAGCCCTCATGACCTCTCTCTCCCTCTCTCCCTCTCTCGCGTTTCTCTACCCTTCTCACTCCAACTCCAACTCCAACTCCAACTCCAACTCCAACTCCAACTACATCCCCTGGAACCACTAGAACCACTAGAACCGCATCAACCCTAGATTCACTATAACCATATACCATAGCCATATTAAATCATTCCTGCATCTACTATCCATTCCCTACTATCCATTCCCTACTATCCAACAAGTGTCCTATTGGTTAGTCTTATTGAAACTCATTACTGACTAAGTGTCCTAGTTAATATCCATACGATTGGTTAGTGTCCCAGTTAGTGTCCCAGTTAGTTTCCTATTGACTCGGTACTTTTTACTGTCTTGAGTTAGTGTACTATTGGGTATTACCCTGTCAATTGGTGTCCTACTGGATTAGTCGATTGATTTGCCACCTTTGATACTACACTCAACCCCTATCCTATTAACTCCTATCCTATTAACTCCTATCCTATCAACTCCTATCCTATCAACTCCTATCTTATCAACTCCTATCCTCATATACTCCATTTATCCTACATACTATTGACTTAGTGTACGTCTATTGACTTACTATCCCTAACCAGTGTCTATTTTAGTGTCGATTTAACTAGTTTATGGAATCTTTTGAGATCCTGTATTCAATATCCACTACTGAATTGTTATCCTATTGATTCAGTCTCTATTGTGTTCCTATCAGGTCATTACCTATTGACTTATTCTTCTTTAACTAGTGTCCTATTTACTAGTTTCCTATTGAGTCACCTTATCAAGTTACCATATTGAACACTCTCTCACTTGATCAGTGTTCTGTTGAGTCAATAACTATCAAGTACCATCTTTTTGAGTTGTCCCAATCACTGTCATATTGAATCGGTATCGATTGACAACCTATTGATTCACACACCGACTATCTCATTGTGTTCATTGAATACTATCCTATCGATTTATCATATTGAATAGCCTCTATTCAAACTATTCTATTCAACTGGTGTCCTATCAATTACCATCATATTGAATAGTACCTGAATAGTACCTATAGTGTCTATTGCATTCCATACTGAGTTATCCCATTGACTATTGTCCACTAACTTGATTAGCACTTGACTCATACCATTCACTATATCAACAGATGTTTCTTGCACGGCGACTATACTCCAAGCCCAAGAATGATACATTTTCGTTGGCCGATGCTCTAGGTCTCTTGTCGCCTTCCCGGCATGCCAAAACGGCGTCTGGATATAAACCGTCGCTTCTCCAGAACCTCCAAAAGGGTTCTGTGGTTGAACAGTTCAAGGAGCTAGACCAAGGCCTTGCGGCAGAGTACCCGGTGCCTTCAGTCAACCATAAGGAGCTCTTTGACTCTCTAGTGGTGGATTTACAGGCCGTCAATGCGCTTTTGCCAAAAGGACCTCCGCAAAAGAGCTTGATTGGTCATATCAAGAGTTTAGAGGATGAAGAGGAGCTTTTGGAGCTTCTCAAGCTCTCATACTACGAAAATAAGCTCTCTTTACAGCTTTTTTCGAAATTTCTCTTGAACAAAAACCTAAAGACGCTTTCCCGGCTTCCGTTTGACGTTAGAAACTTGGATAAGGTTGTTTTTGAGAAAAACGGATGGACCAATACCAATTTCATTGAGTTGAAGATCTTGCTCTTGAAAAAATACCATGATCTAAAGGCTCCGTTGAGTATAGTCAAGATACTCAAGGAAAGTTTTGAGTCGGAGTTCATGCCGCTTATAAAATCACATGCTCTACTGCCTTTTTACGAGCGCATTGTGTGGAAATTCTATTTTGACTTTATGGAGCAGTCGCTAGCGAAGATGGTATACATGATGAATCACATGAGACACTCTTTCTTGATCTGGGAGGCTTCTGCACAGGACGCAGTGCTCATGAGTGAAGTGATTTCAAAACAACACGAGTTTAACCTGCTTCAAAAACTCTTTGTTGAGTTGGCGTCTTGGAAGCAGGACCCCACTCCAATGGGACAAACAGAGACAAAAATCAAACCCACAGAATACTCCAAATTCTTATCGTCACTTAAATCTGTTTCCGCCAAGTTCAAGCTTTATAACGTCAAGCAAAGCGAAGATGTGGTGACGCGAGCATTGGCATATTCATTGATCCATAAACTCGAGGCTTGTGTGCATACCCACTATCCTAACTGGAAGAACGACGCCTTTTTGAAGCCCTACATGGAGAAGCTCCAGAAGACAAGAGTGCATATGATCCAGCAGGGACACGAAGAAGCCAAAGCCGGTTCTTTGGCCCACAATATCCGATACGTCTAGGTGGTCTGGTCATGTTGTTACTTTTAATGCTATGGAACTATATCATGGACTGCATTATTAGTATTGCTACTAATACCATTTGTGTTATCTACTAGTGGTACTATCCACCAGTACCATTACTACTTTTAGTACTACCTACTAGTACTGCTTTTAGTCCTATGGATTATATGGACTGACTATCAGCAAGTGTCAAAAAAATGGAAGTTTTTTAGTGCTCTAGACAGTTAGCACTGATTATAGTTCTCCTTAGAGTTATACAGATACTGGTCTACGGATACAAGTACTATTACTCTATACACATAGAGACAGAGATTGATCTTATAACCACTGATACTGATACCAGAGTTTATGGACTGCTACTTAACTACTACAATATTACTTGTGGTCTTATATTAGACAGTTATTAATACTATTAATAAAAGTAGAGCAGTCATATTTATGTGAGTAGCAGTGAGGATAGTACTAGTAGATAGCACATACTAGAGGATGCTATGTACTAGGTAACATTATTGGAGGATAGTACTAGTAGACAGTATTCGACGGGAGAACCTATTAAAAGATAGTAAATAATACTAGATAGAAATAATACTAGATAGAAATAATACTAGATAGAAATAATACTAGATAGAAATAATACTAGATAATAAATAATTTTAGACCCACCAAGGGTAGTAAACTACCTATGTGGATGTTGAACCCTGTACTGGTCGACCACAGGTTGAGTGACCCCTTTGGCCCTTATTATGACCTCTATTCTTCTATGCCGGACTAGTCTATATAAGGTGCGATTGTTCTTCCTTCTGAGGAATCATCAACCAAAAAACATAGTAAACAAAGTACCTGACGTAACTGGAATCTAACAAATAATACAAGATAGTATATACGGGGAGTCATTTACTCCTACTCCATTATGAAAATGACTAGCCCTATTATTGTCAAGGCATAAGTCTTTAGCTAGTGATGATTGAAAATTGAACTTTAAGCAAAATAGCTAGTGATGATCGGAAATTGAACTTTATGAAAAATAGCTAGTTATGATTGGAAATTGAACTTTATGCAGTATAGATTTATGTAGATTCTTTAACTTCAGCTCAGCTAGGAATGCTGGGGAATCAGGTGGCCCATAGAGTAACCATGGCTTAAGGTCCAGAGATCTCTTTTGACTATAAGATACGGATCTCATTGTTTCATCAAGATAAGTGAACACTTGAGTTGAAGTGTTTACTTCAGACATAGGCGGAGCCTCAATGTCAGTACAAGGAGATCTGGTGGGTATGGATCTGGGAGGCATTTTGGTATGTCACCCTAGGTAGAGATATTCGATTAGTTAACTAATGAAAGGTGTAGCGAAGGCCTCATTATATATATGAGAGTCGGCCTTCACTGACCCTTGGTTGTCAGGACAACCAAGGTTGGGGAAACTAGTAGCGACGTTGTTGTGATATGAGGTGCATATGCAGTATATACACCTAAGTGCCCTGCACTTAGGTTCAGTTGCATCATGTATGCCCACAGGGCTTGA
>NLAO01002232.1:391-14909 GCA_002370835.1 Metschnikowia continentalis | reverse complement strand
TTTGAATTATTGGTTTGAATCGTTTTGCCGCGCTGGTTTGAACCATTCTGTCTTGTTGGTTCGAAACATTTTACTGCGCTGGTTTGAATGGTTTTGAAAAAGACTGTATATATGAGGCAATCCTCTAGATTTAATCCTCCAGATTTAAGATTTCAGAATATTGAATTCTAATAAAAGTTGGTGTAAAACATTATGCCATTTGGTTTGAACCATTCTATCTTCTTGGTTCGAAACATTTTGTCATGGTGGTTTGAATAATTTTGAAAAACACTGTACACCGCAATTTAACGTGCACGTAGAAATAGTGCGCACTGATCTCCACACTACACTAGACTACGTAGCATGTCCAACTACACGGAAATCGAACAAGACGTTCCTACTCAACCCCTAAGGGGACAAGGACAGGGGACGAATGGGACGACTGGGACGACTGGGTCTAGAAATGCAGGAAATGCAGTAAATGCAGGAACGATTGGCACTGGGAATGGCACTGGGAATGGCACTGGGGCTGCGACTGGAACTGGAACTGGAACTGGAACTGGAACTGGAACTGGAAATGAACCAGGATTTTTGAGTAGTACGTTGGCTCGACTCAAAAAATCTTCCCACCCCGGAGCCCTCCTCTTCTACATCTTCTTCCGGTTGGCACCCATCTTCATGTACATCTTTGGTGACTTGGTACTCCGGTTGTTCACTGCCGAAAGCAGGTTCATTCTCCACTTCATTTTGCTCGTGCTTCTCATCTCTGCTGACTTCTGGAACCTCAAGAATATCTCGGGTAGATTGCTTGTGGGCCTCCGGTGGTGGAATGAGACCAAGGCTGGTGAAAACTCCGATTTTGAAAACGTGTGGGTGTTTGAAACGGCTGACCCAAACCGCTACATCAACCCCATCGACTCCAAAGTGTTCTGGACGTTGCTCTATGTGCAGCCCGTGGCGTGGGTGGTGTTGGGGCTCATGGCTGTATTAAAGTTTGAGTTGCTTTACTTGATCTTAATCCTTATCAGCATCTCGTTGTCCTTGACCAACACCGTGGCCTTCACCAAGTGCGATAAGTTTGGCCGTGCAAACGATATGGCCAATAGTGTATTCTCACGGGCCACGGCCGGCGTGTTTTCCAAAATCAATCCTTTTGCATAATCTCAATACTACTACTACTACTTTACTATTGCTATTGCCTTAGTTTTACCACACTACAAAACCATAATCTTCAGTAGTCAAAAGAACAGAGAACTAATAGTGTAGTGTCCCATAAGTTTAGTTCCGGGGCTTATGTGCAGTTCCGATCTATTGACTTGGGTCGTTTTATCCTCCCCAAAAAAACTTCTTTTGTGTTGATTTAGCCATTAATGGACTTTAATTGTGTGATTCGGGAATATATACTTATTTGAAGTGTTTAAGAGGAGTTTGGAGTGAAATACGGGAATTAAGACAATGATCACGTGACCTATTTCTATTCCGAGGGTAGCACTTCCGAACCACTACTTAGTCGATTTATAGTCATACTCCACTACTACATGTACTCATCCATATACTCATCCTCTTAATATTATTTTACTCTATCCCTCTATCTGTAAGCTCTTGGCAAATTGGCTCCGAAGGGCCTGCACATGCAGGATCTTCTTCTCCAAAGTCGAAAAAGCCACCTCGTTCATTTCGTCCCCAAACAACTCACTGGCCAGCAACACCTTAAAGTGTTCGTTGGCCTGCAGCGCTACAATAAACGTCTCGAACTTATGGAGAAGTTGTTTGAGGCCTGCATCTGCCACATCAATCTCAAGCCCTCGCAACCGGTCCTGGTAGAACTTGGTGCTGATCTCTGCCAGTCGCTTATATACGATCTTGAGTATAAGCTGTGAGATGAGAATATTCATGTCGTTGTCAAAAGAGACCTTGGAGATGGAGTCCTTCAAGCCGTCCACGTAGAATTGCGTACTCATTTTCTGGAGGATGGTGATGGGGTTGTAGAAGCGGCTGGACTGCTCGTCTGCCAACTCAATCAAGGCCTTGATGAAGGCTGGTTTTTCTCCTGAAAATTCCAATAACATGTCCCAGGTTTCTTGGTCGTTTTGGAGCTTGGCAAACTTGATGGCCCGCTCGGGGTCCTCCATTTCCTCCATGATCAACGATAAGGCCTTTTTGTTCTCCCCGGTTTTTCCCAAAAGGTACACGAGTTCATCCACCAAAGCATTCATTTCACACACCTGTACAGCCTTGCCCAAGTCATAAGATGTGTTGCTCATGAGGAAAGGAAGCAATTTGGGCCTGTCAAACTGCGAGTAGAGGTGGATCATCTCGTCCTCGAAACCCTTGACCAAGAGATCGTCTATCTGCGAAAGCTCCTCTAAGTAGAAGTAACTAATGATCTCAAGCTGGTTCTTGGCCATGAGTTCAATAACTCGTTGTGGCAAGATCTCGTGTCGGGCCTCCACAAGCACATGGATTACATCCTGAAGTTTATCCTTGATATCGGCCACAGGCCACCTTTCGATATCGGATTTGCTCTCGAAACGAAGCTTGATGAAACCAGGAATCTCGTCCACAAAAGATGTGAGAATATGGTTTTCACTGAGAAACAAAACGAGATTCGGGTCTTTCAACTCTTGTAGATGCACCACTGCTTTAGCCGGTTCAAACGTCTCTTCGTAGATTCCACAAAGTGCTCTCCGGACCTTAGAATTCTCGGGATTCATCTCGAGGTATTGCTCCAACACACCAGCCAATTCCTTCACATCAAAGAGCTCCAAGTCAAGCTGGCCCATGACCTCCAAAAACCGAGTGCTGTCCTTATAAAGCCAAAACGAGGCGATTTCAGTGAAGATCGACTTGCGGAGGTTCCAGCGGGTATCGGTAGGGATAGCCTCTGTGAGTTCCTCAATGTGGCCTGCCTTGATGAAAATATCACACCAGGTATTCCACTGAGCACCCACTTCTTTCACATAAGCATCTTTTTCCTCCACCAGCAGAGCAGCAGAAACTCGTGTGTTGAAGGTACTCCTGGCATCGCCAATGGGGAAGTCAGAGGTGTCCACATGGAGAACACGGCGGAGCAAGTGCGAGGCCTCTTGCCATTGGTCCTTCTCCACTAGCGAGTCTAGATGTCGGACACCATACAGAAGCCGTTTGAGCGGCGTCACTAAGTGCTGGGACATGCTCCATGCAGTCTCGAAGTCACCTTTTTCCAAGTACCATTGGAGCCGGTCATCAAGCTGGACCTGTTGGGCAACGACACCGCTGCGAGCACTGATGATTAGGTACCGGATACAGGAAGGCCCGATGTGATGGAGCAACGTATAGTCGTTAAGGCCCAAGTTTTCCGTGACGTTCATCTCCAACTCCTCTTCATAAGTAGTTGAACCATCAATGGCATTGACAAAGCGGATATCCGGGTTCTGCGGCACGGGTTTCCCGTCTTCAGTCTCCGGAGGCACGTACACCAACACCACCCATTGGTCATCGTTATAAGAGGCAATTCCTGACACGAGGTAGTCCACTTTGTAGACATGTTCCACACAAACCACCGGTTCAGGAGCATACCGAAACGAAAGTGATGCAGCACTGGGAAGAATGCGGCTTTTGATGGAAGTACCTGCACCAGACCCGTTTTCCTCCAGGCTTCCCTTGGTGTGGACACGCACGGACCAGATATAGTTGCCCCAGGCAATCAAAAGACGATCAGTTTCAGGAAAAGAAACACGTGGCCAGTATAAGTCGCTCCGGAACGAGTCTTCCGGTTTGGGGATCACGTGTAACACCAGTCTGGTCAAGGTATTATAGAACGTTACACCCTTATCGTTCATCCACACCAATACATCGCCTAAGACCAGTAAGGCAATGATAGGCCCGTTATCGTGATCCAAAACGGTCTCCACCCTCTTATCGAGCCAATTTTTGGACGAACACACCACCGTCCCAGCCATTCCACCACAGTAAAACACGCGGTTGCGCAGGTACGCCTTATCGAGGACCACGGCATGGATGGGCCGTTTATAGTCGAACATCACAATATCTCTGGAGTCAGTGATTGAGCCTATGACCACAGTTCCATCCATAGATGCACTGGCAAAGAACGAGCCATCCGTATGGAGGGAGAGCACCGAAGCTTTATGTGCTTTGAATGTGCGGACCATGGAGAGGTCAGCATTAGTGATTAAAATGACCCCTGAATGTGTTCCAAAGATAAAGTACTGGTCACAAGCGGTGGCTGTGGATATGGGGTCTTTTTTGAAGAAATTGGGAGGGAGTTGGTTCATCCGGGAGTACTTTAGAAGGGGACACTCGTCTGTATCTGAGTCCACATCTGAGTCGATATCTGAAGCTGACTCTATATCGGTATTCACTTTTTTGGGGTCATTTTTTGACCTAGAGTCTTCTATTTTTGACTTAGAATCGTCATTTTTTGACCTAAAGTCGTCATTTTTTGACCTAAAGTCGTCATTTTTTGACCTAAAGTCGTTAGGTTTTGACCTAGATTCGTCATTTTTTGACCTAAAGTCGTCATTTTTTGACCTAAAGTCGTCTTTTTCTGACCTAGACTCGTCTATTTTTGACATAGACTCGTCTAGTCCTATATCTTCATTAGACCCTAACACCATGGAGTCTCCATTAATTTCATGGGACTCAGTATCACTTGGAACTGTGGTTGTATCGGGATCTAGAGCCGTCTGTGTGTCTGGCTTTATGGTGGAGTTGGGCGACGGTGGCTCTTGTGGAGACAGACCCTCATACTCAGTCATGGATAACGTTTGAATTAAATAGGGATGTAGAATGAAGTAGTATATGAAGTATTATATGCAGTAGTATATACAGTAGTAAGTAATGGACAGTGTGAATTGTAATATATGTGGATATATGAAGTGTGGATGATGGGTATGTAGTATGGCTTGGGAAGTTTAGCGAGTGATTGTTAGTGTAGGACTGTGCAGTACCCTCGGTTGCGAATCATACTCTAGAGATAATACTAGGGCTACTCTACAACTACTAGGGCTACTCTACAACTACTAGGACTACTCTACAACTACTAGGACTACTCTACAACTACTATCCAGTGTTCATACTAGAGTACTGTTAGAAAGTCCTCATATAGACACCAGTACCAATATTGGATTTTGGATAGGAGCTCTGTTGAGCCAACTCCGTCACTCTCAATCCATCCACCCATCCGCACACCCACTCAGTGTATCAGTCTCAGTGTTTCACTCACTTTGTCTCAGTGTTTCACTCACTTAGTCTCACTGTCTCATTGTCTCACTGTCTCACTGTCTCACTGTCTCACTCACTTAGTCTCACTGTCTCAGTTTCTCACTCACTTAGTCTCACTGTCTCAGTTTCTGCCCACAGTCTCTCTCATACTCTCAATTTCACACCATACTTTACTACTACTCTCACTCACTCCATCATCACTAAATATTCTGGACACTACACCACCAAAGCACCCCAAATCATCAACACCACTGTCACTAAACCACTGTCACTAAACCACTGTCACTAAACCACTACTCACTAAAACCACTAGCAATAACTCCACTAAAATCACTACTCACTAAAACCACTAGCATTAACACCAACACCAATACCACTAACAAACCAAAGGATAATATCGATGCACTCAGTTAGTGTGTAGTGGCGATATTAATCATCACCAGTAAAATTCCAGTTTATTGCTATACCCATGTTGTTGCCAGTTGTTGATGTTGTTACCAGTTGCTGATGTTGTTGCCAGTTGCTGATGTTGTTGCCAGTTACTGATGCTGTTACAAGTTGCTCATGTTATGGCCAGTTGCTAATGTGTGTGGTGCTCTTAAATGTAAATGGCTGTGAATACATACGCTCACGAAAAAAAGCCAGTATCCCTCTTACGTCGTATTCGCTTCTCCTCCACGTCGCACTGAGTTCTCCTCCATGCCGCACCAGCTCGCTACTTATACTTGGGCTTATATTCTTTGGTTCATATTTTTTGGTTCATATTTCTTTGGTTCATATTTCCTTGGTTCATATTTATATGCTTCATGGTTCTATGCTTCATATTTCTATGCTTCATGGTTCATATTTCTATGCTTCATATTTCTATGCTTCATATTTCTATGCTTCATGGTTCTATGCTTCATGGTTCTATTCTTAGACTTATACGTGGACTTATATTTTATGCTTGTACTTATACTTCTACTTCTCCCTGGATTATACTTCTATAGTTATAATGGAGGATGCAGAGTATAGTGTAGTGTATGAGACCTTAGACGAGACTCCATGTCTGAGCTAAGACTATATGATATTCTCTACTCTCTACGCTCTAATATCTATACTACTACCATCTATACTACTTTCTACTCTCTACTCTCTCTACTACAGTATTAGGGTTCGGTAGAGATAGCCTGATTAACCAGTGTTTTTAGTATAGACATTAGTAACTCTATTACTCTCTAGATTACCTCCTTTATCTTGTCCATATTAGTTAAGCTTAGCCATTAGTGTATGCTCTGAATCTACTGTGAGCCTTATCAATCTGGTTTTATGACTCTAGCTTTGTAACTATCCAGCTGTCTAGCTGTCTAACTGTATAACTGTATAACTGTCCAGCTGTCCAGCTGTCTAACTGTCTAATTGTCTAGCTGTCTAGCTGTCTAGCTGTCTAGCTGTCTAACTGTCTAACTGTCTAGCTGTCTAACTGTCTAACTGTCCAACTATCTAGCTGTCTGCCACTTAGTGATGTTGAACAGGATACCCACGAATGTGAACAAGTACCGAGTATACTATCTATTCCCACGGATTAGTCACTCTTGAATTGAGGCAGAGCCATATTAGATCGCCTTCATTGATATTTTTCTCTTCTTCTCCTGAGTTTGGATGTGAAGTTGAGCCGGTTACGAGAAGTTGAGTTCCGACGTGAACCTTTGTTGGAGGGTCACGGGCTCGCAAATAGAAGGGATTCTTGAGATCGAGCTTTTGATCTCCATAACCTCCAGGTTTTTGGTTTCCACCAGCATCTCCATTACGGACAAAACTCCCAGCAGGTCCAGACTTTCTGCCTTTGGTGTCTTTGGTGTCTCCATGACCACCTCGTTCTCTTGGAACCAAAAGTGCAGACACGTCTGGTTCACGTTATACCTGGCCGCAGGATCCACTATCAAAAGATTGGAGATGAGGTCCAATGCCAGGTCCGAGATTTCGTCCCAATATGGCAGATAGAACGCATACTTGCCCTGGAGAATCTGTTCCCGCATACTAGGAGGCCCTAGCTCATCGCTGAATGGTGGGAAGCCGCAGAGACACACGTAGAGCAAAACACCGGCAGACCAGATATCCACTTTATTGGAGTAGTTTCGGTTATTGTTGATCACTTCCGGAGCCACATAAGCAGGCGTGCCACAGAGCGTATTGGTAAACTTCAACTCGCCAATGAACTTGGCTAACCCGAAATCAGCTATCTTTACCTTGACGTCATACTCATCTTCATCCCATGGACCTGTTTGTTTCCCATTGCCCGGCATCCGGGGTGTAATATCTAGGAGAATGTTCTCGGGCTTGATATCACGATGGATGATGTTTTTCTCGTGAAGGTAATGGAGCCCCGAGAGAAGTTGCTTGTAGATGGCCTTAGTCTCGTCCTGGCGCAATTTCAGCTTATTGATGATCCTCTGGAACAACTCCCCACTATTGACCTTCTCGAGCACCAAGTAAGTGGTGGAGGAAAATTCGTTGATGGGCTCGGTGTAGTGGGAAATGAACTGCACAATGTTGGGGTGGTTGATCATGAGCAAGAGGTTCATCTCCTTCCTTAGCTTGTAGTCTTCATTCAGAGAATCGCCCTTGATATTCTTGTTGGGATGGAAAATCTTCACTGCCACAATGTCACCGGTGGTACGGTCACGTGCCTCCTTCACTACAGCGTAGTGGCCTGTTCCAAGCTGTTTCTGCAAGACATAGTCATCAAAGAAAGACTTAGTACGTGCATCAGAGTTGTACCGGAAGATATACGAGCCCAGCTTGGCAAAGCTGACTTGGTCTCCACTGTGAAGCAAAGCACTGGATCCCCGGCCCAAAATCTCGCCATTGACAAACGTCCCGTTGGAGCTCAAGTCACTGAGCAAGAGCACTTCCTTTTCGTTGTTAATCAGGTACGAAATCTGGCAATGTTTGGATGAAACATCACTACCAGCAATCCGGATATCACATGCCGAACTTCGTCCAATCACCACTCCACCTGGTTTGCGTGGAATAACAATGTGTTGTTGGTTTTCCTTGATGCTGTATAGCTTGCCAACAACGGGGTACTTTTGCGTCGGTTTCTTTGCAAAGCTGGGTTCCTGGAAGATAGGCTGCTGTTAGTAAAAGCAAAGCTGGAGGGAAGGAG
Source organism: Metschnikowia continentalis (assembly GCA_002370835.1). Lineage (NCBI taxonomy): Eukaryota > Fungi > Ascomycota > Pichiomycetes > Serinales > Metschnikowiaceae > Metschnikowia > Metschnikowia continentalis. The sequence continues at coordinate 6,559 of NLAO01002232.1, read as the reverse complement.
AACTGCTTACATACTCGTTTTCTGCTTAAAGCCATGACTTCTTGGTCAAGTATATAAACGCGCGCGCTTGATACGTGTTGGACTTTGGAATTGGTAGGTCCATTATTTATTTTGCTACTATTCTGTACTACGAAATCCGTGATATTCTCTGGTTACTCGTGATGTTTCCTGAGACAACCTAGAGCGGAATCGCCCCTATATATATATGGGATTCCTTGGACTCCCTGTTCCTGCACCGAACTTGTTAATCCATTGTTAAAGTCAAGCCTGACTCCTCCTGACAGTCAAAACCCAGTACCAACACTAGTCTGCACTCCTCGCATTCTGCACTGCGCATCCACATGTTCAACAATACGCGTGATATAGTAGAGATGAATGATGCCGCGTCCACACTCACTTCCACAAGCATACATCCGATTTTCACCCACTGTTCCCTTTCCACAATTGATTCACTTTAGTTGATTCACTTTAGTTGATTCACTTTAGTTGATTCACTTTAGTTGATTCACTTTAGTTGATTCACTTTCATTGACCCACTTTCATTGACCCACTTTCATTGACTTATATGATTCGGTAGAGTAGGTCATGTATCTCACTATTGGACAAACAATCGAGCGAATCGTCAAAAAGGGCCCGGACTGAGTCACCGTCATCGAACCTCTTCTTAAAGATCTTCGCACCCTCGTAGTCTATCAGCTTCATCATTTGCAATGCCTGTAACACCTTTTTCCACTTTTTATTCTCGGCATTGGAGTAGAGACCCAGACTTGTTAAAAGAAGGGGCTTGCCAATGATGCTGATCACATGGTCCAAGTCTTCCTGGAGCTGCTGGAGGCCCTGCTTAGTGAACTGGTTATTGGTGATCACGTACTCCAATAAGATACCTGCAAGCGAGTCACACACGCCGCTGGAAACAATGTAGTAGTCCACATCGGGAAGCACGCGCCGGAGGTATGCCAAATATGGCGGAATGGTCTTGGAGAAGTCCACTAGGTAGCCAGTGCCTGCATCGGAGTTTCGTCTGCTCACCTCACTATTCCACACGCTGGAGTTGACGTATTCTTTCAACACCCCACGGATCTCCTTTCGGAAAAACTCCTCGTATTTGGCCACAATACGCGACGTCAACTCTCTATAGTTCTTCAAAGGCTCTCCAAAGATCGAGTCTTTGCTGGTATCCTGGCAGTACTCCCAGAGCTGAACAAAGATCAAGTCCTCGGACCATTCGTCCATTTTGTCCGTGACAAACTTGGCCAGGCAGTATAAGCCCGTGAGGATCTCGAGGCCCTTGAGTCCATTGGTGGTGATATCCTGCGTACTGGTATCAGTAGTGGCATTATTGGAACTAGCCAAACTTCCAGCAAGAAAACTGGACATGAGTTTCAGACGTAACGACTCATCAAATCGGCGAAACTCCTTTTCCAATGCTGCCAAGTACTCGTAGAGAATAGAAAGCTGAATCTTTGACACGTACTTCAACTGGTACTTGACAATGTAAAGCGTCTTGAAATGCGTGGTCAAGTTATCAAAAAGCTTAACCAATGCAAATGCCGAGTACGTAGGATTTAGTACCGAGTCGGGTGATTCGGAGCTGGCACTATAGTCCATGTCGATATCAAAAGCATCCGGAGAGGCCACGATATCGTGGTCAAAGCGCTTTTTCGCCAAGCGAAGCTCCAAAGTAAGCCAATTTTCCAACGGCGTGCTTTTGGAGTCGTCCGACAAAATGTCTCCGGTCAACCCAAGCCATTTCTTGCTAGGGGCCTTTTCCAAGGTATTGATGAATGGGTTGTACTTGTAGTTGTTGCGCAATCTCTGGTCAAAGGAAGCCGTTTCAAAGATCAAGTGGCTGAGGAGTCTTCCGGATTGCTCCAACTTGTCGTTTTCGTCCTCTGTATCGTAGAGGGAGATGTTACGGTTGATCACCGTTACCATAGACACCAATTTGGTCCGCAATGGCACCAACATATAAGTAATAACGTCGAGAAGACCAATTCTGCCATATTCAAGAAGAGACTGGTCAAGCACAAGCTCCAAAATCTGCGAATTTTCCTGTAGAAAGGTCTCGGCAAAGGATAAGGCCCATTCGGGCTTGGAGATCTTGTTTGTTTTCAGCAGAGGGTCCGAGAAATGGAAATTGAAGCGGACCAAGTACGGTTCTAGAAGTGTTTCGAGAGCCCACCAATAGTCTGGGTATTGGGGCACCTGCACCGATGCCTGGAGATGAACCAAGTCGGCGAAAAGCGTCTGGATCTGTTTGAGCTTTGAAGAGTTGATGGTGACTTTTTCTTTTGGCGAGAGCCAATGGATTTCGCCTAGAACTGCATGTAGGGCCGTTGAAAGGGCATTTTTCTTGTCTATAACCACGTGGTGGAAAGTTTGGGCCAATTGCAGTTTCAGAGGTTCCAGAATGCGGGCCAAATTCAAAGCCAACAGTGAAAATTCCGCCACGTCATTCTTTTCCGAAAGCGCCAGGATTTTCTCCTCGATTTCTGCCGCCTCCTGCAATTGCACCACCTCCGCCTGTAAAAACGCCTTCTCTTGGAGACTCCGTTTGAGGTCAGTCAAGATGTGAACAGCACCATATTTCGCAATAAGCGAATCCAAAATAGGACCCAAGTCGTCATCCGTCTTCACAGCGGCCTGGAGTCCCTTCATCTCTTGCACGAGGGCGTGTGCCTGTTCCAACCCCCTAGAACTGGGGGACTCGTGGCCACTGGTCTTAGCCAAGATATGTTCCTCAAGCACCAGTCCCTGAGCCTCTAGGCCCCGGAGTTCCTGCTCCAAAAGCGCAAGGTCACTGAACGTCACGAAGTTGCTGTTAATGTACTCCATAATGTGTTCAGGTGTTGAGGTGTTCAGGTGTTGAGGTGTTCAGGTGTTGAGATGTTCAGGTTCTGTGTAGGTTCAAATTTGTTTCTGTTCTAGTATGGTTTGTTCTGGTATGGTTCTATTCTGGTATGGTTCTATTCTGGTATGGTTCTATTCTGGTATGGTTCTGTTCTGGTTCAGGTTAGTATTCAGTCAGCAGTCAGCAGTGCGTAGTGCGTAGTGGAAGGTAAGCATTGCGTGGTGCGTAGTGGAACTGAATCAGTGTGTGCGCACTGTTACAGTGTTTTTCAAAACTATTCAAACCAACGTGGCAAAGCGATTCAAATCACACTAGCAAAAAGTTTCGTACTCCTTCGCACAGTCTTTCAAACCAAATGGCGTAATGTTTCATACCAACTTTTTTTAGAATTGAATATTCTGAAATCTTAAATCTGGACGATTAAATCTAGAGGATTGCTTTATATATGTACTACATTTGGGACAAAAGTCTTGCAGTACCAATCAAGAATCAAGTACCAATTAAGGGTGAAAAATGGACGGAACTGAACTGCACTGGTTTCCTTGTTATTCTGTATAAAACAACTTGTTAGGGTGTACGAAACTTTTTGAATTATTGGTTTGTTTAATTTTGCTAGTGTGGTTTGAACCATTTTGGCGCGCTGGTTTGAATAGTTTTGAAAAACACTGTACTGGGAAGGAAATGGTTTCAAGGAAATGAAGTCTAAGGAGAACTACATATATATATATATATATATATATATATATCTGGGAACCCGGTCATATTTAAAGGTATCAATTATTTAAAGGTATCAATTGTGAGAAGAGATCACTGATATCGAAGTTTAGATAAGAAGAATATAAGCGATCAAATCCATACCGTGTCGTATTGCTACTATATTAATTTAATTTACAGTACCACTAATATACAGTAATACTAGGATATAGTATCACTGGGATATAGTACCACCAAGATATAGTACCAAGATATAGTACCAAGATATAGTACCAAGATATAGTACCACTGGGAAATAGTCTTAGTGTGTGGAAAGATATGGTGGGTACTGTTGGAACTGACCGACCTACCAGTACTAGTATTAGTACTATTCATATGGCCACTGTAACAATACACTGAGTTCATAATAAGTATTACTAGATGAATACTGAAGCACTTACTGAAGCACCTTACTTAAGAGAATTATAGTGTTTTTCAAAACTATTCAAACCAGCGTGATAAAATGTATCGAACCAAGAAGACAGAATGGTTCAAACCAGCGTGGCAAAATGATTCAAACCACACTAGCAAAAGTAAACAAACCAATACAATATGAATGATTACATAACTCCCTAACAAGTTGATGTATACAGGATAACAAGGTGTAGATTCTTTAACTCCAGCTCAGCTACGAATGCTGGGGAATCACGTGACCCATAGAGTAACCATGGTTTAAGGTCCAGAGATCTCTTTTAACTATAAGATACGGATCTCATTGTTTCATCAAGATAAGTGAACACTTGAGTTGAAGTGTTTACTTCAGACATAGGCGGAGCCTCAATGTCAGTACAAGGAGATCTGGTGGGTCTGGATCTGGGAGCCATCTTGGTATGTCTCCCTAGGTAGAGATATTCGATTAATTAACTAATGAAAGGAATAGCGAAGGCCTCATTATATATATGGGAGTCGGCCTTCACTGACCTTTATTGTCAGGACAACCAAGGGTGGGGAAACTAGTAGCAACGTGCCCTACAAGCCTAGAGCGCCGTGTGCGCTCTTATTCGGTGCTATTTTCCAACACAAGGAAACCAGTTCAGTTCCGTTCGTTTTTCACCCTGGATTGGTACTGCAAGACTTTTGTCCCAAATGTAGCACCATATGAGGCAATCGTCCAGATTTAAGATTTTAGAATATTGAATTCTAATGAAAGTTGGTGTGAAACATTACGCCATTTGGTTTGAATGATTGTGCGAAGGGGTACGAAACTTTTTGAATTATTAGATTGTTTAATTTTGCTATTGTGGTTTGAATAGTTTTGAAGAACACTGTAGTTTGGGTCGCATGAGGAAATGGATGTTTTGGACTCCAAATTCTTCAATAGTATCCGAGAAAAGCGCAAGAAAAACGCAAGAAAAACGCCCAAGGCCAGAGCAGTGAGGACTATTTTTCGGCTTGGCTGGCGTAAGTGCATGTCTACTCATTCCATACGCCTAGTGGGTAAGTGGGTAATGGTGGAGATTGACCTCCGCGCACTCACGTCAGCAGAGTGGAAGTGGAGCTCCACCAAATAATTTCGCACCCATTACTCGCAGCTCAAGATTCAAGCACATACAAATACAGTGATTTTCAAAATTATTCAAACCAGCGCGCCAAAACGATTCAAACCAATAATTTAAAAAGTTTCGTACCCCTTCACACAGTCTTTGAAACCAAATGGACAAGTTGTTGTATACAGGATATCAAGGAAACCAGTTAGGTTCCGTCCGTTTTTCACCCTTGATTGGTACTGCAAGACTTTTGTCCCTAATGTAGTATATATGAGGCAATCCTCTAGATTTAATCCTCCAGATTTAAGATTTCAGAATATTGAATTCTAATAAAGGTTGGTGTGAAACATTATGCCACTTGGTTTGAACCATTTTGTCTTGGTTTGAACTATTTTGTCTTCTTGGTTTGAACCATTCTGTCTTCTTGGTTTGAATAGTTTTGTCGCGCTGGTCTGAATATATTGAAAAACACTGTACACACTATTAAACTTTTTGTAGTTTTTTTTTAAAATTCAGCATTGATGTTCTGTTTATGCCTATAATCTATTTTTTGCCTAATTGTCTAATTGCTAATTGCTAATTGATAATTGCTACTTGCTAATTGCTAATTGCTAATTTTTGGTGTGGCTGTTTCCTGCATGTTATACCTTGTTGCCCATAACTGAAGGATAAGTACTTTTACATCGTCTATGGTGTTCTCGGCACTTACTTTGTTGGATTCAAGATGAAGCTGATTTCGACACTTTACGGTAATTTACAAGTCTGGTTCCATTAACTTGTCTTTTTTTTTTTTTTTTATTTTGACTGCTACATAGAATTTGCGCTAATTGTTGTAGAAGTGAGAAGCATTGCTATATAAAATATTCTATAAATAAATTCTGCAAATAAATTCTATAAATAAATTCTGCAAATAAATTCTACAAATAAATTCTACAAATAAATTCTATAAATAAATTCTATAAATAAATTCTGCAAATAAATCTGCATCTAGTGGAGTCTTTAGGTCTGGTGCAGTCAGTCCATTTCTAATGTAAATAGTGTATAGTGTATAGTGTATAGTGTATAGTGTATAGTGTA
>NLAO01002231.1:0-28918 GCA_002370835.1 Metschnikowia continentalis | reverse complement strand
GGATTTGAGAAATATACGAATGAAAGAGATGAGGAACCTTGTGATGGAACGGAATACCGATCTATCATTGGCAAGCTATTATTTGCTGCTAACACTGTTCGTTTTGACATCAATTTCATCGTGCTGAAACTTTCCAGATACCTTGCAAATCCGTTGAATAAACATTTATCGTCTGCCAAAAGGGTACTCAGGTACCTCAAAGGGACAACGACATTTGGACTCATTTACGAGTCTAAACCATCTCGGGATCTTGTCGCATATTCTGACGCAAGCTTTGCTTCTGAACCTGATGAAGGATATCGATCGATCACAGGCTACATGATAATGTTTGGTGGATCACCAGTACTGTGGAAATCCAAGTTACAGAAAACAGTCGCTGTCTCTACGCTTAATTCAGAAATGAATGCAATTCATACAACAATGATTGAAGCAATTTGGGTCCAGAATTTGTTAGAAGAAATTGATTCTTACTACACAATTCAATTACTATCTGATAGTAAGTCGGGCATCAAGACAGTGAAGGGTTCCAAGAAGTACGAAGGATCGAAGCATATCATGGTAAAAGTATCCTCTGTGAGAGACTTTATTAAAGATCTCAAGGCAACAGTGAACTACGTGAACACAGCGGAGAATGTTGCGGATATTTTTACGAAAGCTCTAGCAAGACCTACCTTCATGAAATTAAGAAGATTAGGTAAGATGGGAGATCGTCCTTCAGAGGGAGTGTTGGAAAACAGCAATCAAGAGCGCGCTACTAGCCCACGGCTTGCGGGGTAGCAAGCAATCAGTTTTCGCAGCAATCAATTGTAGCAACAATTGTTGCGGTGGTGAAGGAAGAATCTCTCCATTATATAATGGGGACTTCGCCCCATTTTATTATTAATAACTTTAATTTATATCAACTGCCTGAGGGATACCAAGATGCCTCCAAGAACCAGACCCACCAAAAGATCTCGGATTGATAATACTTCAATGAGCACTGATAACTCATTGGTCCTCCTGGTGCCGCAACTGTCGTTGCGGATCTGGCGTTAACACGTCTACACCTTGTTATCCTGTATACAACAACTTATTAGGGGTGTACGAAACTTTTTGAATTGTTGGTTTGTTTAATTTTGCTAGTGTGGTTTGAATCTTTTTGTCGTGCTGGTTTGAACAATTCTGCCGCGCTGGTTTGAATAGTTTTGATAAACATTGTATCCCTATATATCAATATATACTAAAACATAAGTTGAAAAAACCTTCATCAAGAATCACCAAAGGAAGGCGAAGCACACTCTGTAGTTTCTAAGAACACGCCTTCCATTTCTGGAATCATCAGTCATTGCTCATTCTCAATAATCAAGGATGAAAAAAGGATGGAACTGAACTGAACCCTGTTTCCTTGTTATCCTGTATATAACAACTTGCTCCATTTGGTTTGAAAGACTGTGCAAAGGGGTATGAAACTTCTTTGTTACGCTGGTTTGTTTAATTTTGTCGGGCTAGTTAGAACCATTCTGTCTTTTTGGTTCGAAATATTTTGCTGCGCTGGTTTGAATACTTTTGAAAAACACCGTATTGTAGTCTAACACATGGTGATAAAACTTTTTTTGGCATCTGTAGTCCATTTATTCTCTTTGACTATGATTTACATTAATACTATGAGTCTACCATACTTGTATGAGAATAATTTCCACATTAGTATCTCTATATATTCCTCTATTTCTCCTCCAATCCTCTATATTACTCTAAATCAACCCACTGAGAGTCAACTTCTCCAAGAACGGACTCAAGTCGTCTTTCCGGATCTCAATAATCGACAGGTCAAAACTATTGATCCTAACCTTGGCACCCGAAGTTGCTGCCACCTTTTGGAAAGCCACACTAAAGGTATTAAGCCTGGTGGTGAAGTCCAAAGCAGATTCCTTCTTCAGAAGCTTCTCGTCTGTTTTGGAGAGCTTGGCCTTTGTAGAATTATCAAGACCTCGTGGATATTTTGGTGCCAATCCAATCACAAGATACGTATCGCTGGATACATCAAGACTGGCAATAACCAATGGCTTGAGCACATTTGTCTTGACGTCAGAGTCTTTTTTTGCGAAAAACGCCGCCATTTCGGCCTCGTTGATATTCTCCAAGAGCCAATTGCCTAATTTGGCAAGGATCATGGGGTTGTTGAATAAGTCGAGGTCGGGAATCGAACCATCATTAAGCACACAGAGTCGGTAGAGCCGGAGATTCTTGATCACATTCCTCTCCAATACTGACATTCCGGTCCGGAACACTATCTGCTGCATTGACTTGGCACAGTCGAAACCATGCGTTAGAAGATCATAGCCTTTAAGCTTGCGGAGTTGACCTAGACCCCTGCCTATGTGCAGGCCCACTGCAGCTTGGTTCTTTCCTGCCACGGCCATATTGAGTGCGTCCCATGCAGACCAGAAATTGTTAACCCACAATTTCTCCTTCTGTTCGATTTTAGAGCTGACTTCATCTGCTTCCGACGTTTCTGATGCATTTGAAAGGTTGGAATTTCCCTTGGAAACGGCCCGTTCATCGTACTCCAAAAGCGCAGTAAGGGCCTCCACACATTCCATCGCTGAGAGTTGCCCCATGTAGCCAAAAGTCCGGATAAATCCATCGCGAACAATTCCCTCCAAGCCATAGAGCGGGAGGTACTTATTAAAAATCACCGGGAGGTTGCGCTTAACGGTTATATCCATATAGATCCAGCTTTGCTGGGCCACGGAGAGTGAAATGCCCATTTTGGCAAAAAGCTTGTGGAGTTTCTTTTTTCCATCTTCTCGCCAGAGATTAAGCTTGGAGTTCACATGCGACAGGTAAAAGAACAGGTCATAGAGTGTCCAGTGTCGCAAGAGAAAAAGTCTGTAGTCCTTCTCCACGGCCAAGTGTGCCAGGTCAGCATTTCTGCCCGGTAAAGCTCCCAGGGGGGATAACCGCACCACCTCTTCCTTGTAAAGCGGCTGGATTTTGTCGTAGACCTCGGGATGGAGCCGGTCGAGTGAAGATACGCCCACAATAGAGATCCAGAGGTTATCGAGGTTGGTTTCTCCAATGGTAGCTAGAAGCGCATACACCACGGCCGTAGATGCGGTGAACACGGCAGTACCTTGGTTATAGTAATTTTCAAGAATTTCTTCGCTTTCTCGGAATTCCCTCTTTCTTTTCCGACTTCCACTTTCCTTTGAAATCTGACCCTCTTCATTTCTAACAATTTCACCATCTTCATTCCTTAAAATTTCGCCATCTTCATCTCGTAAAATTTCACCCTCCTCCTCCTCTTCTTCATCTTCTTCACTATCCCCACTGTCTTCTACATCAGAAGCCTCATTGACCAACTTCAAATAACTGTCTCTCTCGTTCTGGAGGTTCTGGTCAATATACCCATCATCTAGACAAACAACCATGTTGGAACCAAACAAATTATCCAAATTCCAAGGCCTAGAACCATCCATAACATAGATTTTGCGGCGGTAGTCCGGGCCTTGGGAGTGCAGTTGGTCCAAGTCGTCCAAATCTGCTGGAAGAGGGTCGATTTCGAAATCCGAGGGCTCGATCTCCAAAAAAGCCTCCAAATCAATCATGGCTCCGCATCCAATTAATATCACGTTGGCCACATCAGAATCTAAGTTGGTATAGTGCAGTTTGAGGTCGGTATAGCCCACCACCGGGATGAGCTGGTACTGAATGAGGTTTTTTTTGAGCACCAAGCTTAGAATCTTGGCTGTGCAGATGCTGTCAATATTAAGACATGAAACAAAGAGAATGAGTTTGCATGTGGAGTGTGACGACAGTGTACGCTTGATTTCGGCGAATGCTGTGCCATACTGCGATGGGTTAATGTACATTCTCTAGGGCCTCCACTAGGATTTGCTATGACTATCCAGTATCCACTGCTATATGCACTATTAGACCACTATTAAACCACTATCTATTAGACCACTATTTCTATGTCTATCTATTACTAACTGGATCCTGTGAGATGTTTGCGTGCAGTAAGTGAAGATTGATGTTCCACGTGACTGGACGCGTCTATCTTGGATGTTACATCCGTACATCTCCGTTACAACCGTACATAGTCATAACAAAGCTTATTTAATTATGAGAGAATTATTGAGATTTTCTGTAGCTAAAACTCTTTAAATGTTTAAAGCTTTAAGAGGGATTTTAAATATTTTTGGCGTTCACGAATATCCATGTGAATACTGCTTGGTGTACTGGTGGGACATCATGAACTAGTTCAAATGTAGAAAATTATTATAAAATTTAAATGCCTTTTTTGATTGGGTTCGTTTTATTGGATTTTAAACTCATGGAACATTTTTATTTAACGCGTCTTTATTGTAAAATAGATAAGGATTTGCTTAAAGTATCGACCCTCGGAATTGACCGCGGTCTGAACTACCTAAGTCTGTACTTCTAAACTTACACACACCAAAGGTTTTAACATCGAAAAGAAAACGATAAATTTTGAGAAATCCAGCATTCCAAAAATATAATTTTTATCGGCTAACCCTTGAAATAAGGGTGTTTTAAGTCGGGCGTATCTATCCGGGAGTAATATGGTGTACGGGTGTTCTTTTCCCGGTTCCTCCAATTTCTTCACCACACTTCATAGTTCATATATATGCGTGTTTTCCGGTTCATAGTAAGAAATCAAATGAACATCTGAAATTATTTTAATTGTAATATTTTAGTCTACTTAAACTTCAATAGAGCAATTATGAGCAGTACACGACCCATAATTAACGCTTATGTTTTTTTTTTTTTTTTTTTTTCTGGCTGATCAGGTCTTCCTTAATTACACTAGAAAGCATTTTCTTCTTCATATCACGCTGGTTGCAATTTTACAGACGTAAGTCCAATTTCACAGACATAAAGTGGGGCTATATGCCGGATATATATATATATATATAAGTAGCCCAATTTCTCCCTGACAATCCACACCCGTGTCTATAGTGAATATAAAGGGTTATTCTTCTTCGTATACATTCTATTATGATACATGTTGCTATTGAATTATATTCATACACCTCAATACAGTGCTTTTCAAAACCATTCAAACCAGCGCACCAAAATGTTTCAAACCAGTGCAACAAAATGTTTCAAACCAAGAAAAAAGGATGGTTCAAACCAAATGGCATAATGTTTCACACCAACTTTTATTAAAATTCAATATTCTGAAACCTTAAATCTGGACGATTTCCTCTTATTTACTACATTTGGGACAAAAGCCTTGCAATACCAATCAAGCGTCAAAACGGACAAAACTGAAACTGAATTGGTTTTCCTTGTTATCCTGTATACAACAACTTGTCCATTTGGTTTGAAAGACTGTGCTAAGCGGCAAGAAACATTTTGTCACGCTAGTTTGAACCATTTTGTCGCACTGGTTTGAAACTTTTTGGCGCGCTGGTTCGAATAGTTTTGAAAAACACTGTAATTTTGCTAGTGTGGTTTGAAACATTTTGTCGCGGTGGTTCGAATAGTTTTGAAAAACACTGTACTTCTGTACTACTCCTTTACTCTCAATGAACTACTCCAGTTTTTAAGAAAATTTTTAAACGCTCCTAAATATCTATACAGTCTTGTTTTGAACCTATTACTCCAATCAATACATCATCGGCGTATCTTACAAACTTAAATCTTTTATATTCTTGGTCAATTGCTTTAAAAGCTCTTACTTTTCCAGTTAAAGTTGCTGCTCTAATCTTTTTTCGATCAGATAGTAATTTCGTATTTTCTAAGGTTCTAGCTATTTTCTTATATTCTGGATTCATCTTACGACTTGTCCCTATATTATATTCTTTTCCTAAATCTTCTAAAAATGAATCTAAAAGATCTAAAACTATATTACATAGTATAGGACTTAATATAGAACCTTGAGGAGTCCGTATTTTAGTTTTGAAGTAAGTTCCATTTTCATAATATCCAGCTCTTAATATTTTATATACTAAGCTTATAAAAGCTGGGTCATCTATACTGCTCAATGAACAACTGCGCTACTCATTTACTCTCAATGAACAACTGTAGGTATTTTGTTCTATGAAGGTCCACCCAATTTAGGTGTTATACACTTTGCTTTTATATAGGTAACACATCGAGTACTAGGTCTAAAGCTGATCAAAGATACCAGTAGTACGTGGAAACCGTCAAACTAGGACATACCGTGGCCAGTTTCCCGTGTTATGCATTTACTAATGTGGTGGAACACCTTAAGGACTCGCTTGGGTACCCTAGGAGCCCTATACTATTTGGAGGAGCCAGTGAAATAGAAAATGAGGAGGGCAAAATTAATAGTTTTTGGTGATATACTGACGAGAAGCAATGCCAAGGAAGTGAACGTGGTGGCCACGAGCAAGTATTGCTTTTCAAGGATCGAACACATTGTTTGATTAATCGCTTCGTTAATTGTACCTTAACATTATGAGGTTGAGTGAAATTTGTGTGTGGTTGATGATTGGGGTGGGAGTTTGTTTATGGAATTAGGACACAGGGCTCAAAACCATCACCAGATATATACTTTCAGCCACCAAATTCAAGGTGAGTTTCAGAGTCTTTTTTGATTTGAAAAGAGTGAGTCAGAGTCTTATTCTTAGTCTGTTACAGTCAGAGTGTTTCTGTTAGGGACTGGTTTCAGACAAAATGAGACTGAGTCAGCCATACTTTATCTGAGTAAGTTTATCAGATTAAGTTTTATGTGGTTGTTTAAGTCTGTTACTGTCTGAAAGACCAAGAGTCTGTCTAGGTGTCTGTATTGGTTCCTGTCTGAGTCAATCAGTGAGTCAGTCAGTGAGTCAGTCAGTGAGTCAGTCAGTGAGTCAGTCATTGAGTCTGTCAGCGAGTCAGTCATTGAGTCTGTCAGTGAGTCTGTCAGTGAGTCTGTCAGTGAGTCTGTCAGTGAGTCTGTCAGTGAGTCTGTCAGTGAGTCTGTCAGTGAGTCTGTCAGTGAGTCTGTCAGTGAGTCTGTCAGTGAGTCTGTCAGTGAGTCTGTCAGTGAGTCTGTCAGTGAGTCTGTCAGTGAGTCTGTCAGTGAGTCTGTCAGTGAGTCTGTCAGTGAGTCTGTCAGTGAGTCTGTCAGTGAGTCTGTCAGTGAGTCTGTCAGTGAGTCTGTCAGTGAGTCTGTCAGTGAGTCTGTCAGTGAGTCTGTCAGTGAGTCTGTCAGTGAGTCTGTCAGTGAGTCTGTCAGTGAGTCTGTCAGTGAGTCTGTCAGTGAGTCTGTCAGTGAGTCTGTCAGTGAGTCTGTCAGTGAGTCTGTCAGTGAGTCTGTCAGTGAGTCTGTCAGTGAGTCTGTCAGTGAGTCTGTCAGTGAGTCTGTCAGTGAGTCTGTCAGTGAGTCTGTCAGTGAGTCTGTCAGTGAGTCTGTCAGTGAGTCTGTCAGTGAGTCTGTCAGTGAGTCTGTCAGTGAGTCTGTCAGTGAGTCTGTCAGTGAGTCTGTCAGTGAGTCTGTCAGTGAGTCTGTCAGTGAGTCTGTCAGTGAGTCTGTCAGTGAGTCTGTCAGTGAGTCTGTCAGTGAGTCTGTCAGTGAGTCTGTCAGTGAGTCTGTCAGTGAGTCTGTCAGTGAGTCTGTCAGTGAGTCTGTCAGTGAGTCTGTCAGTGAGTCTGTCAGTGAGTCGGTCAGTGAGTCTGTCAGTGAGTCATAATTATAGTTGTCTGAGGTGGTCAGAGTTCATTTGTCAGTTGTGTGTCGCACTCTTAAGACTACAGACAGAGTTAGTTTGGCCAACAGAACGACATCTGCCCAATTTTTTCTTGTTGAGAATAGCCCAAAAGCCATGAATTCTAGAGACAAGACTTTTAGTGTCAGAAGCGGAATTTGGACAGGAATGATGTTGATACTTTGCATCTCATTACAAGTGGAGATCATACCATACACTTCGACAGGACAAGTGTGAACTAAACAGTGAATGAACCAATACGTGAATCCAGATGTGAAAGAGAATCTTATCTGAAAAAGTTAGAGGATCACCGGTGATACCAAGACTATTATGAGAGATTCATGATGTGATTGGAGTTTCAAACTACAGTGTGAACTGAGAGTGAACTGAGAGTGAATTGGAGTGAATTAGAGTGAACTGAGAGTGAACTAGAGTGAACTGAGACAGTAGTACGTTGAAACTGTCAAACCAGGACATACCGTGGCCGGGTAATACTACCACTAAGCTATGTCAATGATATTTAAGTAGCTTCATAAAATATACGGTATGGTATTAGTAGAAGTGATGGAAATACTTGAGTACTCCGAATTTGCAGTGCCATATTACAGTGCCATGATGTACTTAGACAAATCAGTTCTTCAAACTGGGACTTTGAGTAGTGTACTGTATACTTTAGCATGAGTACTCGTTCATTCATTAGTCATTAATTAGCCACGACTCAGAAGGTATTCAGATCATCACGTGAACTCCATCTGAGGTAATTCTAGCAATCTCAACACCTTTACCAATGCACTGGACTACCAAACTGCTGAACTAGCTCCACTTGAGTTTCCAACCTGTTGGTCTCAAACAATATAACCGTTCATCATCACTGATCATTTGATGCTCTCGAGTCTGAACCTCAGTTTCCTTAACCAAAGATTCCTCTTTAATAGTTTCCTCTTTGAGATTTCTTAACCAAAGATTCCTCTTTAATAGTTTCCTCTTTGAGATTTCTTAACCAAAGATTCCTCTTTAATAGTTTTCTTTGGACTTTCTTAACCAAAGATTCCTCTTTAATAGTTTCCTTTGGACTTTCTTCACCCAAAATTTCCTCTTTCGATGGTGTCCTCTTTAGTAGTTTCCCTATTGTGTTCCTTTCCTGGAATTGCCTCTTTGGACTAATCTAGAATTGCCTCTTTCGATGGTGTCCTCTTTAGTAGTTTCCCTATTGTGTTCCTTTCCTGGAATTGCCTCTTTGGACTAATCTAGAATTGCCTCTTTCGATGGTGTCCTCTTTAGTAGTTTCCCTATTGTGTTCCTTTCCTGGAATTGCCTCTTTGGACTAATCTAGAATTGCCTCTTTCGATGGTGTCCTCTTTAGTAGTTTCCCTATTGTGTTCCTTTCCTGGAATTGCCTCTTTGGACTAATCTAGAATTGCCTCTTTCGATGGTGTCCTCTTTAGTAGTTTCCCTATTGTGTTCCTTTCCTGGAATTGCCTCTTTGGACTAATCTAGAATTGCCTCTTTCGATGGTGTCCTCTTTAGTAGTTTCCCTATTGTGTTCCTTTCCTGGAATTGCCTCTTTGGACTAATCTAGAATTGCCTCTTTCGGTTCTAGCTCAAAGGCTAGGCATAAGAGAAACTGCCAAAACTTCTTCTGCCCCGCACATTAACATCACACCGCAACACCCCTCCATCGAGTCCGCCCACATATAACAGGTTCTCGTACCAATCGATGCCCAGAATTTTCATTTCCCCGCAAATATGGTTCATCGACTGCTGGTAGAGTTCGTGGTAGTAACGTTGGTACTGCACAAGTCGCTCGTGGTCAGAGCACTCCTCCAGAGCTGCTAAGCTGCGCGCACGGTAGCTGGCGTAGCCAAGAGACCCCATGCGCACCCGTACCCCATCTTCTTCTTCCGGCACAAGTTTGGGTTCCGGTTCGAAGATGAAGTCCTTGAATAATTTGGGGTTCACGTTGGTCACGTAGTCGTAATCGTACACCAAGGGCGCACTGAAGTAGTTTGCGTCGTCGTAGATATCAATGGTATTGTGAACACGAGGTCCCAGAAATTCGAGCCCAAAACTGTCCGACCCACTAGAGCTGTCATTTCCTTCCTCAAGACTGCCACCATTATGACCAACACTGCCACCAACACCGCGACTTCTTTGGTTTCGACTCCGACTTCCCTGGTTCTGAAAGCTAATATCTTGACTTCCTTGGCTCTGCCTTTGACTTTGCCTTTCACTTTCCTGCGTATACCTTGCAAACAGATCAAGGGCATGGGGAAATACAATCACCTGATGGCTGTCCTCGGATAAATCCTTATAGTCCACCACATGCACACGCCCCACATCCTCAGAAATCACTAGCAAGTCCGGCACCGAAGCAGGCATGAATTTGCAACATCTGAAAGCTCCTGATTGGTTTCCTGGCCGTGAAGACTTGATTTCGCGAAGTGGCTCTTTTGGGCTTCGAAGGTCATATAAAAGACACGTACCGTCCTGAAACGACCCGGCTAAGATCGTGCCGTTGGCATGGTACGAAAGACCAAAACCCAGGTCGTGGCCCGTCACAAGCGTTTGCATACACTGCGACGCCCGAGGGTCCACCAAGTACATGTTGCCTGAATCACCCGTTACCGCAAGATCATTGCCGTTAGGTGCCCGCACCACATTGTTGAGCGATGTATTTTCCTCACACACCACTCGTTGCTCCCCGCGAATCCCATGATCCAGCATATCAACCACGTATAAATGCAGGTCATTATTGCACACATACAGCTTGTAGCCACTAGGCTCTGAGTATATGGTCACGGCATTGTTGATCATGTCGCCAAGACGGAACGTCATTTCTTCCTGCATTGAAGGACTGTACACCAGAAATAGACCCTTGGACGCCTTGGTGGAGCCAAAATCACCCATCAACGAAGGCAATGCCGCCATATGGGCCTTTTCCAGTGCCGTAGAAAGCCCTCCAGTCACCACCATTCCACCTGGTGCATGATTAAAGCACTGAGGACTGTATGGGAGTGAAAACGCCTCCCGGGACCTAACCACCGGCTGCCCGCTGCGGTGCGGGTTTTTCAACAGCATGATGCGGATGGTGTTTTCACTGGTATGGTACAACGACCCCGTCGTATGATCGATTTGGATGAGGTCCTTGAGCTGCCAGTGCTTGAGCGAGAGTTTAACGTCGCAGATGTAACTTGGGTTGGGGTTGAGGATATGATGCCCATGGTAGTAGTTCTGGAAGAACCTGTATACGGCGGCCAACAGGTCTCTTCGGGAAGGGGCGCTTACGCTGGACGCCCTTCTATTTGGAGGGGGACTGACAAAATTGACTGTCATTGGATGAATCAGTTATTTGAACCCAGTCTGAAACGAACTTAAAACAGATGAGAGGTCTTAGATAAAACTAGCTTGGTATGGACTTGGAACTAGCTTGAAACGGACTTGAAACGGATTTGAAACGGATTTGAAACGGATTTGAAACTGACCGCGGAAAGCCGTTTAAACTAATTTGAAACACGAAGTGTTTAGAACACAGAACTTCACACGGATATTGGAAACACGTATGAAACTGAATGTATGAAACCAAATTGAAAGCAAATGTCTGAAACACAAATGTAGTCTGAAAGACCAGATCACACACGTGAATTTGAAACGATTCTTAACCTGACACTAACTTGAAACAAACTTGAAACAAACTTGAAACTAGCTGAAATGACCAAAAGCTAGCTTGATGAGATGACCTGATTTGAACACCTTTAATAGCTATAGTTGATAAACACGTAGTGGCTGTGTCGAATGACTAAACCAATTGCTTTCCTGTACCTTAAATTGGTGGTGTCTAGTTCAGGTCTATGGCCGGATAGGAGAATATAGAGCAATAAGAAGCTGGGAGAAGATCACTTGAAAGCGGTAGAACGAGGCTGGGTAACTATCCTGCACTTGGCCTGACAAGCAATGTCCTCACATGTATTAGAATACAAGCTCTAAGTGGTACGCAGTGCTGGAGCAAGAAAGTGTGACCAGGATCGGAGTATTGCATATAGCGCTCGCCGATCCTGATCACACCCTTTTCTACCCTCGGTCTCGATTTCCCGGAATCAGGGTCTAGCACCCGGTCCTGCACCCAGTACAAACGATCTGCCCCCACAGCCCGTTTTGCTTGGTGCACCCCTTGAAAGAACCTCCGATTCCAACCACTCTCTATGCAGGCCGCCGCTAATCGGTTGCAACTATGCGCATGTGTGTGATCACTCCAAACAACAATACATCCGTACACCATCAATAAGGAAATTGGTGCAATACAATGTATTGGTAAGCAACCTAATTGGTAACTTACCCCTAAAAAAAATTTGTCGATTAATGATGGTCCTGCATATAATTCACGTCTATTTATTAGTATTTCCAGAAAAGAAAAAAAAAAAGGTATGTTGCTCTAAAATGTCACACGACCTACTGGTAATTGTGTTATATGCAGGTATAGATATATTAAAACTAGCCAAGTCAATTCATCACCTGAATATAAATTATATTAGTGAATTTAGTAGAATTCTAAGCCTAAGTTTAAACTGTTAAAACATAGGAAAGTGGTATTTAAGTGTATAGTGTATGATGTACTGCATACAGGTATATATACTAGACCATATAATTATTGAATATTTTTCCGTGAATTAAATTGTTTTGAAATTTCCTAGAAATTGAATTTTGATAATTAAAGATTTTTTAAAAGTTTGATGAATATATATATATACGTTTATTCATAGGCTACAAGTCTATAAATGCGGGTCGGAGAAAACCTCAAAATGAAGTGGAAAAACTCCGAGAGAGAACACTGAAGTGTTTAGAGAAATGAAAATTTGAGCAGTAAGTTTTGAGACCTCCGTCTATGATCTATGAACGCTTTTTAATGAAATCAAGTTTAAAAGTGTCGTTGATACAGTGTTTTCAAAACTATTCAAGCCACCGCGACAAAATGTTTCAAACTAGCGCAACAAAAAGTTTCGTACCCCTTCGCACAATCTTTCTAACCAAATGGCGTAATGTTTCACACCAACTTTTATTAGAAATGAATATTCTGAAATCTTAAATATGGAGGATTAAATCTGGAGGATTGCCTCATATGTACTACATTTGGGAGTCTTGCAATACCAATCAATGGTCAAAGCGGACGGAACAACTTGTCCATTCGGTTTGAAAGACTGTGCGAAGGGGTACGAAACATTTTGTTGCGCTGGTTTGAAGAGTTTTGAAAAACACTGTAGTGTATAGTAGTGTATGGTACTAGTGTATGGTACTAGTGTATGATAGTGTATGGTAGTGTATGGTAGTGTATGGTAGTGTATGGTAGTGTATGGTAGTGTATGGTACTAGTGTATGGTAGTGTATGGTAGTGTATGGTGGTAGTGTATGGTACTATGGTAGTGTATAGTACTAGCGTATGGTACTAGTGTATAGTAGTAGTGTATGGTACTAACGTATGGTACTAGTGTATAGTACTAGTGTATGGTAGTGTATGGTACTAGTGTATGGTGTGGACAGGTCAGTACATGTCTTCGTAAACATCAGTACCTCTACACTAATTAATATTGGTGGGTCTAGTATCGGGAGACATATTGGTATGTCCTCCCTCTGGTGATATATATTTTTGGGGGTGTTATAAAATAGCTGGGCTTGTCCTTTTATATTGGGGTGAGCCTTCACACGACCACAGTCACGTGAGTGAATGCGGTTTTAGAAAAGCAGCAGGTGCTGTTTTCCCAACATATGGTGGTAGTGTACAGTGTTTTTCAAAACTATTCAAACCAGCGCGGCAAAACGATTCAAACCAATAATTCAAAATGTTTCGTACACCCCTAAAAGGTTGTTATATACAGGACAACAAAGAAACCAGTTCAACTCCGTTCGTTTTGACCCTTTTTCACCCTTGATTGGTACTGCAAGACTTTTGTCCCAAATTTAGTACCATAAGAGGCAATCGTCCAGATTTAACATTTCATAATATTAAATTCTAATAAAAGTTGGTGTCAAACATTACGCCATTTGGTTTGAAAGACTGTGCGAAGTGGTACGAAACTTTTTGCTAGTGTGATTTGAATCGTTTTGCCGTGTTGGTTTGAATAGTTTTGAAAATCACTGTATGGTGGTATCAAAGACCTGTTATTGCCTCAAACTTCAATTATTTTAATCATAAATTCCTTTAAGAAGTTCCTTTCAGAAAAAAGCTAATGGACCTATTTAGAAGGTTAAGGTCTCATTCGTTATCGCAATTAAACAGAAAAAATCACTCCATCAACTAAGAACGGCCATGCACCACCACCACCACTCACAAAATTAAGAAAGAAAGAGCTCTCAATCTGTCAATCCTTATTGTGTCTGAACTCGGTGAGATTTCCTGTGTTCAGTCAAATATTGGTATAATATGTATAGTACATAGTGGTATAATCTTAAAGCGGTGTGTTGTAACTGTTATTGTTGCCTGATAGATTGAAGCGAGTCGAGTCTTTTTTGATTTAAAGTATTGTAGACTATGTAAGATAGTATTAATAATATAGTGTAGTGTGTAGTGTAGTATATAGTGGTCTAGTATATAGTGGTCTAGTATATAGTTAGACCAACCATAGGTAGCGTACTACCCATGTGGATGTTGAAGCCCTGCCCTGCACTGGTCAATCGGATGTTGAGTGGCCTTTGGCCTTCAATACGACCTTCATTACTATATGCAGGACTAGTCTATATAAGGTGTGATGATTCTTCTTTGAGGAAACATCGGCGAATAAACATACAAAACACACAAAACAGAGTACTGGAAGTAACCAGAATCTAACATATAGTTTAGTACATAGTATGGATATAGGGTTAGAAGGAGGAGAAAGTAGAAAGACTCAGATTATCATCTTATACACAAGTCTATACTCTCTACACCACTCTACTATTGGATTGGCCCTATTGTACCACTGATTTAATGTCAGATTCTTGTTACGTCAGGTACTTTGTTTACTCTTTACTCTGTTTATTCGTTGATAATTCTCAAAAGGAGGAATTTGAGCTTCTTATAACTGTTCAAGAGAAGGTGTATAGTGGTAGTGTTGAGTTGATCTAGATTAGTTCTACTCTACTCTCTACACTCTAACTCATACCTTACCCATGTACTCTACTATCTAGTCTCTACCTCATACCTTACCCATGTACTCTACTATCTAATCTCTACTTAACATTGGTGTAATGTTAGTATAGGGTGTATTCTTAGTCTATGATCTAATGTTAGTAGAGTGTGGCCTTCATACAGTGTGGCATTCATAGGTGTAGTGTTAGTAAAGTTAGTTTAAAGACTAAAATAAGTATTCTTTCCTACATTTGGATATTAGTGGATTCTAGTTTAAGTCATTGAGTAGTCTATAGCTTGTACTATTCTCTGAGTCTAGTGACCCACAGTCTAGTGACTCAGAGTCTAGTTTACAGTCTGAGGTAATAGATTTCTGTAACACAAGAGGAAGCAATAGTATTTGTAGAATTGGTCGTAGTAGTAGTATTTGTAGTAATAGCAGTAGTACTAGTACAGAGTACTATAGTACCAGTGAGTAGAGTATATTTACAATAAACATAGTGTGCTATACGGTATAGGAGAGGGGCACTCCTTAAGTATAGTTTATTTATAGTGCTCCATAATGTAGTCTAATGATATATTTTTGTGAAGGTGAAATATAGAGTAATATTGATTCTTAGTAAGAAACGTTATAGAGCATATATGTTACTAAGGAACTGCACTTGAAATAGAAAATACATATTAATAATAGAAGCCGTTATGAGTGAAATTCCTAGTGTTAGAATCTTTGGGGATCAGTGTTCAGAATAGTAGTCTGTAGTACTCTGTAGTAGTCTATAGTAGTCTGTAGTACTCTGTAGTAGTCTATAGTACTCTATGGTACTCATTATAAAGCAGCTTATAGTAGTGTAGTATAGTATACCAGGTAAAGAAATAGTCAATAGACACTCATATTGTAGGCTTTAGAGAGCCCATAGTTTTTATTTGAGGAATTTAATCGTGGTTACAGTGTTTTTCAAAACTATTCCAACCACTGCGACAAAATGTTTCAAACCAGCGCAACAAAATGTTTCAAACCAAATGGCGTAATGTTTCATACGAACTTTCATTAGAATTCAATATTCTGAAATCTTAAATCTAGAGGATTGCCTCATATGGTACTACATTTGGGACAGAAGTCTTGCAGTACCAATATAGGGTGAAAAACGAACGAAACTGAATTGATTTCCTTGTTATCCTGTATACAACAACTTGTCCATTTGGTTTGAAAGACTGTGTGAAGGGGTACGAAACATTTTGTCACGCTGGTTTGAAACATTTTGTTGCGCTGGTTTGAAGAGTTTTGAAAAACACTGTATATTGATTCAGGAAGCAATACAGTAGTATAGTAGTACTTTAGCTGTACATTGACTAGTAATCCACTACACTATATACTACACTGACTATACATAAGAGTCATGTCACTCCACTACCTACTCCACTGACTATAGATGTAATTATACACTTTAGGAAAGGGAAGTATAGTAGTATAGTATAGTATAGTATAGTAGTATAGTAGTATAGTAGTATAGTAGTATAGTAGTATAGTAGTATAGTAGTATAGTAGTATAGTAGTATAGTAGTATAGTGTAGTAGTATAGTATAGTGTAGTGTAGTAGTATAGTAGTATAGTATAGTAGTATAGTTGTTAGATCCACCATAGTCAGGGCTCTGCCTATGAAGGTATTATGAAGCCTCTCAGTTCGATTGTTACAATGGTGATACGGCGTTTGGCCATCTATGCACGAAGTGCTCCGATGGCTCCTTTCGGCTATTCCAGAAACAACACTTCCATTGTTCTGGAAGAGTTTTCCGGTAACACGTTTCTCTCAAAGTTATATAAACCGCTTCGGTTCCTCTCATTGAGGAACCATCAACGAATATAAGAAGTTAGGCATAAATGTATTAAAGAACATAACAATAGTAGTATAGTCAGTAGTATATTATAGTACAGTATTTATTTTCAGTCTAGTGTGAATTGGTTTTGGTCTAGAGTCTGGTGTTGGTAGTATCTACAGATGTACACAAGAGGATAGAGTCTAGTGTTGGTACTGTTGGTACTGTTGGTACTGTTGGTACTGTTGGTGGTGTACCTTTGGTGGAGTCGACTCCGTGTAATTGATTGGGAAGCTTTATGGATATAAAGCCTGATGGTTGAACTCAGATTGTTGGCCATTGAATTTTTGGGGGTCTTTCTTCCAATGACATAGGAGAATTATACACTACAATATGCTTGTCCCTTGGAAAGCATTGTTAAAATGGTAGTGTATGATGGTAGTGTATACAAGAGCAGTAATAATATTGTAGTAGTTTATAGTAGTGGTATTAAAAATAGAATTGATAGCTCTTATAGTAACCTAAGTATTATGGCAGTAGAGAAGTAGTATGGTAGTAGTACTAGTAGTGTATATAAGCATAGTAGTAGTGTATATAATCATAGTAGTAGTAGATAAAATAAAAAATAGGTAGTATAGTAGATGTGTATAGAATTACAGTAATATTAATATGAACTATATTATTCTTCCAGGCTAGTGTATATTGTATGATATTGGCTAAGGTGTGGTGGACCAGTCTTATCCACCGTGTACACCCGTACACCACAAACATTATCGCACTTCTACACTCAGCTTTCCACGCTCTAGTTTATCCACACCATGGACTCCAAAATCCCCCTCTCCCACACGCTCTGGTCCCCTCATGACACCGTCAAAGATTCTGCGGAGTTCCTCGGCATAAATCTTCCCGAAGACGCGGCCAAAAACTTGGCCATGGATGTGGAGTACCGTATCCATGAGATTTTGGAGACTGCTAACAAGTTCATGCGCCGTAGCAAGCGCAAATTGCTTACCACCAATGATATCAATCATGCTCTAAAAGTACTTAATATTGAGCCTCTTTATGGTTACGATGCTCTGCAGCCTCCTGTCTTCAAAGAGGCTCTTTTTGGCCTGGGAGGCCAGACCCTTTACTATTTGGACGAAAACGAGTTTGAATTTGAAAAACTCATCAACCAGGAATTACCCAAAGTGCCCCGCCAAGCCACTTTTACTGCCCACTGGCTTGCTATTGAAGGTGTGCAGCCCACAATCCCGCAGAACCCTATGCCCTCGGAAATCAAGAGCTTACCGCCTATTTCGAGAGGTGCCATTCTGTCCATTTTAAGCAACGATCTCTTAAGTATCGCAGGCCTGAATTCCGGGGATCAGAATGGTAAAGCCGACCCAGATTCTCGCTCCAAAGACAAGAAGGACAAGGATACTGAAATCAAGCCGCTCGTCAAACACATTCTTTCCAAGGAACTCAAGCTCTACTTCGACAAAGTGGTTCAAGTTCTTATATCCACGGATCCCGAAAAGGAAAACTTACGTGAGGCTGCTTTAAGCTCGTTACGGACGGATCCGGGTCTCCACCAGTTGGTGCCATATTTTATTCAGTTTGTGGCGGAACAAATCACTAACCAACTCCGCAATATCGATATTCTTATTACCATGCTTGATGTGATCCTGGCGTTATACGATAACAAAACCATCTTCTTGAGTCCTTATGTGCACTCCTTGATGCCCTGTATCTTGACACTTCTTTTGGCCAAACGGATCGGCTCTCCTATTAAGGATGCTGTCAATGAAGAGGCTATCCGGGAACAATTGAAGGGTCAATTTGCCGTGAGAGAATTTGCGTCTTTGTTGCTAGAGCACGTGATTAACTCCTATGGAAGTGCCTATTCCATTTTAAAGCCACGTGTCACCCGTACATTGCTCCGGGCGTTGCTTGACTCGTCGAAGCCGATCGGAACGCATTATGGAGCTTTGCTCGGTCTCGAGAAACTTGGCCCGGAAGTCATTAAGTTGGTTTTGGTGAGCAACTTGAAGATGTGGTACAAGTCGGTGATTTTGGAGAGCGACAAGCAGGAAGGCGAGAAGAAGGTACTTACGGAGAAGATTTTGGCTGTGCTCCTGCAGTTGATAGTAGAGGTTCCGGAGGAAAAGGACGGAATGGAGGAGGATTTCTCCGATGACATGAAGGAGAGGTTGGCCCAGAGAATCGGTGAGCCGTTGGCTGCTTTGGTGGCCGAGATGCCTAAAGGAGCAGCTATTTACAAGGGCATTTTTTTCGGCGAAGCTAATTGAGAATCCGGACCTGAGTCGAATTTAATTTACGGAAAGAGTGAGGACCGAAAATTTGCATAAAATCGAGACTTAGATGTGGATACTTGGTTTGTCGATTTACGTGTTGATTTTTCAAGGCCACAAGCTGTCTTTTGGCTTAACTGATTTCCTCAGAATTACTTTGAGCTGGCGCCGGTAATGGAGAGTTCAAGCTGCAAAAAATTGGTGATGTTAAACAAGTCACTGAAAATTTAAGGTTACATTTCTGGAAAAATGGCAGCTTGGTGTTAAAGAAAATCGTGATTGAGCTGAAAGGCACGTGATACTGGGTCAACAAAAAGATGATTTTCTCAGCAAAATCTAAGGCATAGTCTGTTTTCTGGGGTAGAAAGAAATGTTCCTGGAAACTTATAGGGGAAAACTTCAATTCCATGACTAATGAGAATGCCAAAAAAAATTATCTCCATTCCCTGTAATTATCTACTTGGAGATGGCTCATGCTTTGTGTTACTATACAGTCCCTGGTCAAAAACACTACAATCTAATAGACACTTCGAATGCTGAAGAGTGAAGTGACCATGTCAAAATATTGGATTTAATTAAATATAATATTATAGCTTTCTTTGATTACAACATTTAGGAGATTTGTTGTATGCAGGATATATATTAAAAATTAAAAACCAAGGAAATTAAGAAGGATTAACCTTCGTGACTCCAATACTTTTGCTACAATTTTTGGATTACGTTACTTGGTTAGTTTGATGAGTAGATTAATTATGTAAATTGGCCGGGAGTGTATACAGTGTACAGCATAATATAGGAAAGTGTAAATCGGTAATATACAGGACGGTTTATTATAATAAATTGAAGTGGTAGTAATGTAATATGACTTAGTTAAGGTAGTCTAATATATAAGTTATTTGAGGTAGTGTAGTGTAGTGTAGTGTAGTTAATGGGTGACTGAGTTAGGTCCGGGAATTTGCCTTTTACGGTAATTACCGGTCGGCCCCGCTCGAAATGAAACAGTCTAATTTTAAAATTCCAGAGTCAAATCTACTAGTAATAAATGAATTTTTTGACTCAATTAATCTCTCATGATTCATTAAAATATTGGCTCTAGTTTGAATAATGCTAAACCCATTTTCCTGCATATACGGCCCTAACTGTTAGTCTACCACTATCACGCTACTCGTGCAAAACATTTAAGATTGCACTATTCCATCCATTAATAGTATGAGATTCAGTTTCGGGCATAGAGCCTGGTCTATGAATATCAGTACCGTCTAGACTGAAAAACCAGAGCCATGCCAAATATCACTTTATCTCCTGCATATAATGAAACACTAGAACGACTTTTTTTTCAAAAAAAAAATATCCTATCTTAGTTACTCTAACTACCTATAGTAGTCAATCAAACTAACAAATTTTATATTCCTATCTTACTAGGACTGTGAAAAAAAAAAAAAAAAAAAAAAAAAAAAAAAAAAAAAATTTTTTTTTCCTTTTTTTCAAGGACTGTAAAAAAAAAAAAAAAAAAAAAAAAAAAAAAAAAAAATATTAATAATGGAAATCCTATCGATGTCCATAATAAGACAGGTTACAGATTTTTCTGGCGTATATAACCAACCTAGCTATTTTCCACCTCGTGCTAAAACTATACTCACCTGAACCTATATCAATTGTGAAGTATTTATTTGTATGCTCTTTATCGCACTTGCACTGTATCACGTGATCATGAACAACTCAGAAGTGTCATGTCCTACAAATCCAACATACCGTCTTGTACAGTGTTTTTCAAAACTATTCAAGCCAACGCGGCAAAACGATTCAAACCACACTAGCAAAAAGTTTCGTACCCCTTCGCACATCCTTTCAAACCAAGTGACATAATGTTTCACACCAACATTCATTAGAATTCAATATTCTGAAATCTTAAATCTGGAGGATTAAATCTGGAGGATTGCCTCATATATACTACATTTGGGAAAGAAGTCTTGTAGTATTAATCAAGGGTCAAGAATCAATCTAGGGTGAAAAACGGACGGAATTTAACTGGTTTCCTTGTTATCTTGTATACAACAACCTGTTAGGGGTGTACGAAACATTTTTTTTTTTTGAATTATTGGTTTGTTTAATTTTGCTAGTGTGGTTTGAATCGTTTTGCCGCACTGGTTTGAACCATTTTGCCGCATTGGTTTGAATAGTTTTGAAAAACATTGTTCCTAATATGATGCTACTGTAGTAATATTTTGATGTTTCTTCCGGTCTTTAAAATCCGAAGCTCATCCCTTTCCGTTGTTCCAATCGGAACGCTCCCCGATTCCTGGAACCACATATCTATCCATGCGATAGCTTTGGGAACGACATGACCAAGTTCTGCTCAGACATATGGCATAAAACGTCAACAGGTTATGAGCCCTGCTGCATCGGTCACCTGCTGCATCGGTCACCTGTTGACGTTTACTACCGCGCCGAAGATGAGGAATCTTTCGGATTTACACCTGCAAGATCTCACCAAGATGCTTTAAAGTTAACCTGAATGAGTTTAAACTCGACTAGGAAATATTCTTACAGAACTAAGAGTCATTATTACATACGTAAATTTCATGCTAGATTTATATTACATGCTGATATCAAAAATTTCTATGATAAAATAGGTCATGATTGAAATTTAGAAAATATTCCAATGAATAAATCTGTTTTAAAACAATTTCTTGATGCAGGTTATATTGATATTAAAAAATGGTATTTTACTGAAAGTGGAGTTCCACAAGGAGGAATTATTTCTCCTATGATATCTAATATGGTTTAAGGTGGTCTATCAAGTCATCTTAAACAACTTGTGTTAAGAATTTTCAACCTATCTTTTAGTATATATTAATATACAGGGATATGTAAGTTGTACCTTACAAGAGCGAAGTTCTATCTGAGGTGTGAGGCGAGTGAAGGGTTTTCACTCGTCATGTTGGAAAATACAGTGTTTTTCAAAATTATTGAAATCAGCATGACAAAATGTTTCGAACCAAGAAGATAGAATGGTTCAAACCAAATGGTGTAATGTTTCACAACAACTTTTATTAGAATTCAATATTCTAAAATCTTAAATCTGGAGGATTGAATCTGAAAGATTGCCTCATATGGTACTATATTTGGGACAAAAGTCTTGCAGTATCAATCAAAGGTCAAGTTCCAAAAAAGGGTGAAAAACGGACGGAACTGAATTGGTTTCCTTGTTATCCTGTATACAAAAACTTGTCCATTTGGTTTGAAAGACTGTGCAAAGGGGTACGAAACTTTTTGAATTATTGGTTGAATCGTTTTGCCATGCTGGTTTGAATCATTTTGTCGCACTTGTTTGAATAGTTTTGAAAAGCACTGGTTTGAATCATTTTGTAACCCTAACTCGAGCAGCAGCTCTGAGCTGGACACCACTCAGACTCTCACCAACAGTGTTACCCTTCGTCCAGTCTCTTTGTTTGACAACGGAGCTTCTAAAAAAAAATGGTGCCTTCGGTGCCCCTTGGTCATCGGCTTTGCTGCTTTGTTGTTGTAAGCAGGACTATTTCTCTCTTAAATTTCGAAAATATCTAATACCTTATTTAATACCCCCGAGTTTCAATTCGAATCAAGTATTTTTGTAGTTAAAATAAATTGTTTTTATAGAAATAAAGGTTTTTTTTTCAAAACGATTCAAACCACACTAGCAAAATCAAACAAACCAATCATTCAAAAAGTTTCATACCCCTTCACACAGTCTTTCAAACTAAATAGCGTAATGTTTCACATCAACTTTTATTCGAATTCAATATTCTGAAATTTGAAATCTGGAGGACTGCCTCAAATTTACTACATTTGGAAATCTTGCAGTACCAATCAAGACGTGAAAAACGGACGGAACTGAACTGGTTTCCCTGTTATCCTGTATACAACAACTTATTAGGGGTGTACGAAAATTTTTGAATTATTGGTTTGAAACTTTTTGAATTATTGGTTTGAACCATTCTGTCTTATTGGTTCGAAAAATTTTGCCGCATTGGTTTGAATAGCTTTGAAAAACAATGTAATTTTGAAAAACACTGTACTGTATGCATTAGACCCACCATGGTCAGTGCACGACCCTTTGAATGTTGAAGTCTATTTTTATAAATCAATCATTAAGAACCGGTGGCTCACAGCCAAGATTTTCGTACGTACTAGCTACACTCTTATATGCCGGACTAGGCAATAAACAAAGGCAGCGCAAGGGATCATTCTACATATTTTACACACCGAACAAGCAATAATTAAAGATATTCAAATAAATACTTGAAGCAAAACTAGAATATGTTTGTATCGTATACTGCATATTGTACTTATACGTGTCTACAATAGAAGTAGTGTTTGAGTGAATGTAAGATTCTTGAATACGTCTAATACTGGGAGTTATGTTCATTCGTTGATGGCTTGTTTAAGGTCTGCGAATGCTGCCTGACAAGGGGGAGTCCAGTTGAACGGAACGTTTTTGACGAGGAGGTTGGTCAAGGGCAGCGAGCGGTGAGCGAAGTTTGGGATCAGGATCCACTAATTTGTATTCGGTGGGGGCAGCAGAAGGGTTGGAAGGGTTGGACTTAGTGGAGGAGGAAGGGGAAGGTGGGGCGCTGGTACCGGTTGGAGAAGAGACCAATTGAGAAGACACCACGGTGTTTCTGTAGCGATCTGAGAAAGGTAAGGAGACCAAGCGGAAAACGGAGCGGAGGAAGACACGGGTGATAGCGTAACATACCGAGGAGGCAGTCACACCAAGCATGGGAGTCCAAGTGAAGATCCGATACACCGTGTGGAGGATGGTGCGAAGCCAGAAAACAGGTTCGACGAGGCGAGTGAGAAACTGGGTAACTGGTGAGCCAACAACATGTTGGAGGAAACTGCGGGCAATTTGTTGGACCAGGCGAGCAATTTGCTCCAAGGGGTCCGGGCGGTGGTTGGGGTTGGGAACAGCACGTGGGTAAAACCGGCGGAAAATACGCGGAGGAAGTCGCACGATTTGCTGCAAACCTTTCGCAGCCGAAACAATAAGTAAGATTGCGGTAGCGAAGTACGTACTCCAAATTGGTGCGCAAGGAGTTGAGGAAAAGAGCGCTCTCAATAGCAACGAGGAGTTGATGAATCCACGAGTGTGGAGCAACCAAGTGGTGGAACTCAAGCCAGGTGAGAAGGAAACGGGCCCAAGTACGAAGGGAAGCTTCGATGAGGGGGACGGGGGAAAAGAGTTGCGGGGATGATGCAGCGAATGGTGGGTCGGGGGCGGGTGGTGAGCCTTGAAGGATGGCGACAGCACCAGTAAATCCCGAAAAAATGTTCTGGATAAGGTAGTGGGCGGCGGGGACGAGGGTCAATCCGTAGACGACGAGGGCGCCAAGGAAACCAGAGTTAACAATAGTACGACGAGTGGGTACGACCTCCATTTCCTTTCCCCCCGAAATCGGCGAATAAACATACAAAACACACAAAACAGAGTACTGGACGTAACCAGAATCTAACAGAAGGGTGCAAATATGGGTCGCCTGTATATAAATCTCCCAGTACTAGAGTCTACAAAAGTCATTCTCTACTCTACTACAATACTCTATACTACTCTATACTACTCTACCATGGAACAATCTACTTTAAGTCACGAATAAGATATACCCGAGTACGATACACAGTAGGGTATACACGTAGGAGTTATTACCGTATGTAGGGAGGAGTGATATGATATTGTATACCATATAGATCTGCTCGCTCTATTTTTCAATTGACTATTTGAAGTTATTTTTAAATATTTAGCATCGTATCAATCCCGTCTATACTCTCTAGAGTCTATACTACGCTACACTGTGTTTCTCTATAGTCTATACTCATTACAGTCTATACTCTGTTAGTCTATACTCTCTATATTCTATACTTTCTAGTGTCCATACTTTCTAGTGTCCATACTCTCTACAGTCTAAACTCTCTGTTAGTCTATACTCTCTGTTAGTCTATACTCTCATATTCTGTACTCTCTAGTGTCCATACTCTCTACAGTCTATACTCTCTACAGTCTATACTCTCTACAGTCTATACATCGTATCAATCCCGAAGAAGAAGATTAGTATCAAGATTACCTGTACTATGGAAACTACAACTGATGATGTAGATAACGTGACTTTACCCTTCTTGAAGACTTCACCCTTCTTGAAGTCACACTTGACTAAAGAAAAATATCACTTCCTAGATACTTGACAATAAAGTCAAATGCCGATCTGCAAAAGGTTATGAGTTCATAGGCTTTGTGAGGTACCTCGGTGAACACCATCAAATACTCGGACCTTCCCATTGTCAATGACAATAACTTCCAAATAAACTCATACTGAAATAAAAGATTTCAATGAGATACGCTATTAAAATGATGATTTTTTTTGTTATTTTTTTATTATGTTATTATGTTATTATGTTATTATGTTATTTAATGGTTATGAGCCCTTGGTGTTTGGAATTGTTGTATACACTCCCATAATCTGGAATAGTTATCACGTTAAGTTTCAACAGCGTCTTAACTTTGGTACTTCAGTAACCATTTCTGTAGTTTCCATTCTATCTTTATATATATTAAGCTAGGATGTCCTTGACTTGTTGTTCCAATTAATACCGTTCAAGTCTGAGCGGGACCCTCTCTATATGTATAATCAGGTCTGGGACTCCAGTCCTAACCCACTCGGCCTATTGTCTTCTCCAGAACAATGGCCAATATTGGACAAGTGTTAGACAAGTGTCCTTGAGAGAGACACGTTGGCAGTGGACCGCTCGAGGACAATACCAATCATTGTTTCATCTGTATGCAGTAACGGGAACATACAGTATCCGTAGGTGTACTTGTTCCTCAAGTTCAACAAGCTGTACCTTACAAGACCGAAGTCTCATAACACGGGGCACGGCCATGTTTGACAGTTATCCATTCGTCTATGTCCTGCACATAGTACATCACTGACCTGTATACAACACACTAAGTAGTACCTTGACTCCGTGTGTTGACAGGATTTCTCGAGAACAATACTCAAACTCGTGATCGAAAATTGGTTTGCTTCTTTTGGTAAAGCAATTCTATGATTTGCGCGCAAAGTGGACTTAGGGTTATTTGAAGAAGTAGCAGAACCTCTCATTTGAAACTTTATTCAATTAAATCTGAGTTTAATTAGCGATCTAAATTCAAGACAGACAATTCTAGGAGAAAGAAGGAGATCGAAAATTAAATAAAACCCCTAAATTTCCACTTTCAGTCTTTGTTGTATGAGCTGAGAAATTGAGGTAGGCCATAATAAGAGTGAGCATCCCTTTTAATATGTCAAATATGATAACCGTAATAAAAAATGCAGTAATGACGTATTACCATGGGGTAATATCAATAGGTAGCCTGTCATGTTGCACTTTAGCGAAAGTACCTGGGGCGTAAAACGCGGAGGGTGCTGGGTTCTGTACCTCTTCTCACATGTGTATGTAAACCAAATTCTTGTACCTACCACTTTCTCATCCCCTCCAAAATCAAGCATACACATTTTGCGGTCATTTTGAAGACTAAGAATTTCAATTAAAGACTTGAATTAAGATTCGTGAGAGGAGTCTCAATTCATCTTTTCCTCCGATCCAGGCTCATCGTTTTGCCATGAGGCTGAACCAACCAGCTTACGCAACCACAAAAGGTCGCAACCAGCCTTACCTGGCAGTGCAGATGAAGCAGTTAGGCTTAGGAACAAAACAGGATAAGATGAATTCCTATATTTCTGCCTCTAAGTCTGCTACTATCTCTGAGTCTACTTTCACTGAACCAACTCTCAGACAGTCCACTGTCACTCCCACTAGCACCAAGTGCAATGATAGTGAGTCCATGGACAAGGGGTACTTTAGAGAGTCTACTAGGGATACTAATAGGGATTCCACATTTAGAGATCCTGTTAAAGTATCTCCTCGTCTCCCTGCTACTACCACTCGAAATTTCAAAGCTGGTGCAACTAGTCAAACCCAGCAGAGGAGACCCCAGCCTGATCTTTCTCGGTATGTTCCAAGATACCATACTACGGATCAAGCATTGACTGTTTCAGATTCCAAATCTACCTTTTCTGAAAAACTCCTGGACTTATTACTGCCTGAAGGTGTTGCCTTGTTCAAGAAGGAGATGCCGGTTGCACCTGGAATTGGGTGCGAAAACGCGCACTCAGTGCCAATGTCCAAGAATCTCAAACAACAGGAGAATTCGCACGCTGCTCATTTCCAAGCCACCAAGAAATGGAGCAAGGCTCTTGATAAAATCCGGTTATTGAAAAAGCACAATGACTGCTATCTTGAAAGAGCTTCAGTTTGCAATTTGGATGATTGTCCTGTGACAGCTGGAAGTGTGCGTCGTCTTTCGGCCAGCCGCGCTTACTGCAAGATCCGCTGCTTTGCATTGAAAGTAGCTGGCAAACCAATTAGAGCAACTTGGGAGGATATCAATGATCCATATTACGTCAATTACGAAGATATGAGTCCTGAAAAGTTGGTTGAGTTGGCTCGTGCTCATCACCACAGAAAGTACCAGGTTTCAAAGTTCCGCGCCAGACTTGAAAAGGAACTTGAACTGGTTTCTGCTGTTGCAGAAGAGAGGCGTTCAAAGTTTACCTTTGACGACCGTGATTACAGTCACAGAGCTCCTGTTGCGCTTGAAAATTTGGCTGATCCTGGCAAAATCAGAGCTGAGATTGTGGAGAGACATCGATTTTTGAGACTTGATGAGCCACAGCAAAGGCCGCAACTCAGGGCACAGCCAAGGCCAAGCCAGAAAGTGGACAGAATACAGAGTCCACCAAAAGAAGTTAGGGAAGTGGTAAGAGTTCCAGTCAAAGCTCCAGTCACCAGAGTCCCAGAAGTCAGAGCTCCAGTCAGAGTTCAGGAAACCGGAGCGCCAGTCAGAGCTCAAAAGGTTGAAGAAGTCAAAGTTCCAATTACAAGAACTCCATCAGTCAAGACCCCAGTCAGAATCCCAGAAGTCAATGTCGCAGAAGTCAATGTCGCAGAAGTCAAAGTCCCAGGTTTTGAGGACACAGTCTCAACCCATTCCACTTGGAAAATGCCCAGTCGGGATGTTTCTACCTTTCAACTCCCAGTTGAAACTCCTTGGGAAAGCATCACTGAGAATCCCTGGGCAAATCATGTTCCAGAAGCTCCCGTTCCAAAGACTCAAGTTCAAGAAGTTCAAGTTCAGGAAGCAGTTGCTCCAAAGCAAGTCTCACCAAAGCTGACCCTAACGCCAAAGGCCATATCTACAATGGTCCTTGACAAGGCTGAAATTGTTGCCGAAGCCGAAATTGAAGCTGAGATTGAAGCTGAGATCGAGGATCATGGTGATCAAGTCATAGCTGAGATTGAAGAAGTCATTCCCAAGATTTCCCGGGCCAAAGTGAATGTCGAAGCCAGAAATGAAAATTGCAAGGCTTTAATAACGTTCACTTCCGGGAAAAGCCAATCGGGAATAGCTGCCCGCAAAGCAGCTTTACTCAAGAGAGCCACCAAAGAAAATGAAGTGCGCCATACCCAGATCCCAGCAGACATTAAGATTGCCTTGAAGGTCAAGTCTGAGTTTCTTGCAGGAAAGTTTGATCCAAAGGAGCCTGTGTCAAAAGCAACGGGTGCTCCTATTAGGAAGTTGGATCTCTCCAAGTTTATGGCCAAGGAACCACAAGCAAAGGCAAGAGCACTTCCTAAGAAGTTGGATCTCTCAAAGTACAACGCAAAGGAGATCGAGGAGCACATCAGAGCAGCTCCCAAAAAATTGGACCTCTCAAAGTTCATGATGAAGGAGCCAGAGTCGAAAGGAAGACCTGCCCCAAAGAAGTTGGACCTTTCCAAGTTCAATGTAAAGGATATTGAGGAGAAGTTCAGAGTGGCTCCTAAGAAATTGGATCTCTCGAAGTTCAATATCAAGGATGTTGAGGACAAGGTCAAGGTTGCACCTAGGAAATTGGATCTTAGCAAATTCGAAGCCATCAACACGAATACTAAGACCAAGATTCCTAAAGCTACTCCTCCAAAGACTACTCCTCAAA
>NLAO01002229.1:0-17988 GCA_002370835.1 Metschnikowia continentalis | reverse complement strand
GTAAGGTCAGGAGTTCTTCCCGAAGAAGTGAAGACAGCGTGAGCTAGACATAAGTTACACTCAATAAAAGCAAGTCTGAAAGTTAACACGGCCTATATGGCTTGGCCTATAAGAAGTGGTAATCTGCGTCATAGACAGGGTGGATAAGTAAATCTGTCACAGTGCCCCCAGGTTGAGTTTATAGGGGTCTAACAAACGTTATCACCCTTTCACAATTGCAGGCGCAAAGAATTAAGCGTCAACAGTGAATTTCTGATGGGTGACTTTCTGGTGGATGACTTTCTGATGGATGTCCGGACATTACCCTTTGGGCAAATCTCCACAGGTCAGCCGCACTGGCATTTCTGGTGCATTTTAAATATTAACCTGTTTGCATGAACCAGCACTCTTCCCGGTCAGTCAACATGTGTCCTCCCATAAAAACTTGCCTGTCCCATCAAGAAGTACTTGTAGGATATGAAGACTCGAGCCCAAACACATAATAACTGAACACCACCATAGAAATACACCAAATTCATCCATTATCCACAAATTCTAATACATTATCTATGATCGTTTTCGGATTCCTTTTTCTTGGTCTCGTATTTGCAGACTCCTACATCCCCCATGCCTTCTTTGCAAACATCGACGATATCTTAGTACCACTTGCCCGGGAAACCCACCCGGCTTTTAGTATAGAGGATTATGTGTTTGCGTATGGAAACCCAATGATATTGCCCGTGGAGTTTGTGATTGCAGGCGACAACGTGTTCACGTTGCTGTATGAGTTGTGGGGCTATGTTGGGTATTACCAGGATTACTTTGTGTATGGCCCCAGTTCGGAAAAGCAGATTTTGAATGTGACGTTTGAGCTGGAATACTGGAGGGGAGATTTCTTCCTGTGTGAAGTGTCCCTAGGGAGTGAAAGGCACTGGATCTCGCGCAAGCCCATGATTGAAGGTAACCTCACTTGTTTCACTGTGGATGTGTATTTGTTGCCGTATGATAAAGAACGCCAGGCTCCTTTGGCTGGAGTGACAGTGCCGGACCGGGACCAGGAGTATGTGGCTGAAGACGATAGAAACCACATGCTTGAGATAGAGGTACTGGATACCAAATTTGGTTCTCCGTATAGTCCTAATAAGGATTGGGAGTGTTTACCTGAAGACCAATTTGAGGTAATGACGGAAATTGCTGTTCCAACCATCAAATCATGTCCACTCTACCGAAACAGAAGCTCAAAACCCTAGATTTTGAGTGTCCACGTGCTCATAACTTTAGCTTTTGAGTATTCACTCTATCCGAATTGATAGCTCATAACCCTAGGTTTTGAGTATCCATGTGTTCATAACCCTAGATTTTGAGTATCCATGTGCTCATAACCCTAGATTTTGAGTATCCACGTCTATTCTTTATGACTTAAAGAAGAGCCAAATAAGTCAATGAGTGGGGAACATTGTCATGGAGTGTCATGATCTTTCTGCGTAGAAGATCTGTATGGAAGATCTGTATGGAATATCTGTGTGGAGTATCATTGGGTGTCCTGCGCAGTAGAGCTCTGAGATGAATACCAAGATAATTGAGCAACCTATCCAATATCCAATCCAAGGCCTTTACTGGTTGATCTTGATCAAATTTGGTAATGGTTAATTCATTATATTCATACCACTGATCGGGTGACTTCCTACTAATAGTAGCCGATTAAAGGTGCTTGGAAGACAGTCTAGGCTATTAGTCGTGGAAAAAAAAAACATCCCATTGACAAGCCATTAGCAGCTTACACGTCTTGAGAATACAGACTATAGCCCCAGATTGCATAAAAGATTCTTCTACTAACATTTAGTAGCGGCAGTATAGGTTCAGTGGACTTGACTTCGGACTTTTTACACCTATTCAATGAGAAAAAATCAATTTAAGTTACTCAGTAAACATCCGTACCTCTATATAGTAGAATTGGACCATAACTCAAAAATTAAGAATATTGATCTTTACTTTTAAAGTGTGGTTCAGAGGTGAACCATATGTTGTTCACACTACACTACACTACACTACACTATCAATTAATATTACACTACACCATTAGACGCGCGATGGGCAGGGCACTACCCATAGACGTATTATGAAACCTACGCCGTCTGATCAGACAATAACCATTCCAGAATGCTATCTCCTCAGTCACCATGGTATAAACCACCAGGGTGGGATGTGATAAGCCCGAGATAAACCCGAGGTACCCGGTCTGAATGTGAGCAGGTTTCCCGGTCTGATTATAGGAAAACTGGTTGGAAAACTGGTTGACTAGGCGACCCCGCCGTCAACTACTTAAGTAGCTCGATTCCCTCGTTTTGAGGAATCATCAACCAACAAAAATATCTTAGTACATGAAAGTTTCGCAAGAATCTAACAATTATTATTATTACACCATTATTACACTTATACTACAATACTACTCTAATTTATGTTGATGGATTTTGGTTCTAGAGGCATTTTGATATGTCCTTCTTTTGGTGGTATATATTTTTCGTGGTATAAAATAGTAGGAGCTTATGTTTTATATGAAAATTATATTGGGGTAAGTATTTACATGACCAAAGTCACGTGAGTGGCTTAGATGCTAGACACATTAAAGTGGACAATGGACAGTGTAGTGTAGTGTAGTGTAGTGTAGTGTAGTCCAGTGTAGTGTAGTGTAGTAGTCCAGTGTAGAGACTGGAGGTGGTTCGCAGCCCTGACCGTACATAAATATAATAGATTATATACAGTGTTTTTCAAAACTATTCAAACCAGCGTGGCAAAACGATTCAAACCAGCGTAGCAAAACGATTCAAACCAAGAAGACAGAATGGTTCAAACCAACTTTTATTAGAATTCAATATTCTGAAATCTTAAATCTAGACGATTGANTTCAAACCAACTTTTATTAGAATTCAATATTCTGAAATCTTAAATCTAGACGATTGACTCATATGGTACTACATTTGGGACAGAAGTCTTGCAATACCAAAAAAGGGTGAAAAACGGACGAAACTGAAACTGAACTGGTTTTCTTGTCATCCTGTATACAACAATCAACTTATTAGGGGTGTACGAAACTTTTTTAATTATTGGTTTGAATCGTTTTGCCTAGCTGGTTTGAACCATTCTGTCTTCTTAGTTCGAAACATTTTGTCATTCTGGTTTGAACACTTTTGAAAAACAATGTATATAGCAATATATATATATGCCCTGCGTGTTAGATTCTGGTTACGTCCAGTACTCTGTTTTGTGTGTTTATTCGCCGATGTTTCCTCAAAGAGGAACCATCGCACCTTATATAGACTAGTCCGGCATAGAGGAATGGAGGTCGTATTGAAGGCCGAAAGCTGCTTAACATCTGATCGACCAGTGCAGGCGTTCAATATCCACATGGGTAGTACACTACCCATGGTGGGTCTAACACTGCGGGTGTCATAAAATAACTATCACTAGATATAAATAATATATCCTTCATATAGAATTAGGCTAAGAACCACGATAATATGGATGTATTTACTTAAAAGGTGTTATGTTCTTTAATACATTTATGCCTAACTTCTTATATTCGCTGATGGTTCCTCAAGAGAGGAACCGAAGCGTTTTATATAACTTTGAGAGAAACGTGTTACCGGAAAACTCTCCACTAGAGCAATAGTAAGGATTGTTCTGGAATATTCACAAGGAGACATCGGAGCACTTCGTGCATAGATGGCCAAACGCCGTATTACCATTATAACAATCGGACTGAGAGGCTTCATAATACCTTCATAGGAAGGGTCCTGCATATGGTGGATCTAACAGTCTTATATATTTACTTAAAAGGTATTAAGTACAATATTTGCTATATTAATTATTTAGTACTTTTCTTTACAGCTACAGCTATATTATTATTATGATCTTTACCTGTATTAACAGCAGGAGTTACATTGCTTTTACTTGATGGCGGGCATAATATATGATTTATGTATGTGTTTATTTTATCATAGATATGATATATGATGAATAACCCCCGCTTCTTCTCCCTCGCCACCACTCCCACTCCATTAAACATCTCGTGAGAAATACTTACTCTAGTCACGTAAGTGACTGTGGCTAAGAGCGCTTATCAGACATGGATCCA
Source organism: Metschnikowia continentalis (assembly GCA_002370835.1). NCBI lineage: Eukaryota > Fungi > Ascomycota > Pichiomycetes > Serinales > Metschnikowiaceae > Metschnikowia > Metschnikowia continentalis. Next base: position 13,874 of record NLAO01002229.1, on the reverse strand, counting down.
CTTTCAGATGTGACTGACTGGACCCTTCATAGAGTATGGTGTTTGATACAGCTGGATATATGATCAATATATTCTTTGGCCACCCTTGAACATAATATGAGACTTTGGATTATACCTCTATATCTAAACTTATCTGGTGGCTACCCAAAGGGATATTTACTAACAAAGGTATTTACTAACAAAGGTATTTACTAACAAAGGTATTTACTAACAAAGGTATTTACTAACAAAGGTATTTACTAACAAAGGTATTTACTAACAAAGGTATTTACTAACAAAGGTATTTACTAACAAAGGTATTTACTAACAAAGGTATTTACTAACAAAGGTATTTACTAACAAAGGTATTTACTAACAAAGGTATTTACTAACAAAGGTATTTACTAACAAAGGTATTTACTAACAAAGGTATTTACTAACAAAGGTATTTACTAACAAAGGTATTTACTAACAAAGGTATTTACTAACAAAGGTATTTACTAACAAAGGTATTTACTAACAAAGGTATTTACTAACAAAGGTATTTACTAACAAAGGTATTTACTAACAAAGGTATTTACTAACAAAGGTATTTACTAACAAAGGTATTTACTAACAAAGGTATTTACTAACAAAGGTATTTACTAACAAAGGTATTTACTAACAAAGGTATTTACTAACAAAGGTATTTACTAACAAAGGTATTTACTAACAAAGGTATTTACTAACAAAGGTATTTACTAACAAAGGTATTTACTAACAAAGGTATTTACTAACAAAGGTATTTACTAACAAAGGTATTTACTAACAAAGGTATTTACTAACAAAGGTATTTACTAACAAAGGTATTTACTAACAAAGGGTGGTAGGCTCCCTATCGATCGGAAATTGTAGGCTTAATTACCGGACGGCTCGTGTAAGATCCATATTGTTAAATTCTTGTTGTTATGTCAGGTACTCTGTTTAATATATTTTTTTGTTGATGATTCCTCAGAAGGAAGAATGTGAGCCTTAATTATTTGACAACGGCGTCGCTTAGTCAACCGGTTGTTACTAGGTGCAAAGGGGGGAAACTCTCCATATTCCATGCTGGTACTTCGAGTTTATCACATTCATCCTGGCACTTCGAGTTTATCACATTCCCTCCTAGTACCTCATACAATGATGTAGAGGAGTGGTACAATGGAATGGTCATTGTTAGGATTAGACAGTATAGGCTAAAAATATCGCAATAGGTCTCTCCACTCATTTCTCCACTCACTTGGAGTGTGTAATATCTGAGAGTCTGTAGTGGTGTTGCCCAAGTCTATGATGTATTTGTTATTGTCTTCTTGGCACCTTGCGCACCTTGGGTCTTATGGAATGGGTTGAAGTGTAGGCCGTTGGAGAGGCATTTGTTGGTGATGTCATCGAAGGTGTGGATGTGAAAACCTCTCAAGATATTGGGGATGGTACCAATAGTGTTCCAGGAAGCTGTGGTCCGTTTTGGAAAGCTTTTTCAAAGGTAAAGGTACCGTGGTAAGCACTCACTTATATCAAGCGGACTGAATCTCTAACATCCATAGAGCTACTGTCCTTGACTGAGACTGACCAAGCAGTACTAAACAGACAAAACAGACAAAAAGGACCAATAGACCTTGGTATGAGACAGGACTGGACAGAAATTGAGAGAACCTATATGTTAGAGCTCCGTTTATGGATCTAGAATCGGGTTACCTTACTCTAGCCATACTGTCAGAGAGCTTTAATTTCCAAATAGAGTGACAACGTATTGGTTTTCTTTTTGATTTTGTTATTTTTTTGTTTCGAAAGGTACATCTCCATGAATGTGGTTCCATGGTGTACGGACTCCACGGAGACACCCATTCACTTGTTGTTCAATCAAGGCTAATGTCAGTGGCATAGGTCTAATAAGTTAAGGCCTTATAAGTGATGGGAGCAGTTCTTAATATGGAATATTCACCATAATCAGAATATGGAAAGTCAGGGAGATGGATCATTTTTGCAGCCATTTGAGTATATGCAGGTTCACGGAATTATCTTCAAAGACGTCGTCGTAAGTGTTGAATAACTTCCTCATTGAGTAGTTCTGTTCAGGACCATCACTCAGGGCTAGTGTTTATTTCTATCGAATCTCCCCTGCAGTATATCACTAACACTACTCAGGCCTCAATCTAGCTAAATCATTGAAGCATAAAATAGTAGATTTGTCAGTTTCCTTCAGTACTGTATATGTGAGTTATATCAAGGCATAGTTTGTAGTCTGTAGTCAATAGTTAGTAGTCGATAGTTAGTAAACTGTAGTTAGTAATCTGTAGTTAGTAATCTGTAGTTAGTAGTTAGCACTTAGTACTTAGTGGTTAGTACTTAGTTGGTGAAATGGTGAGCGTAATCTGTGGTCCTTTATGAGTTTCTATTACTTCAAGGGGTAAATATTTGACATCATAGGTTAACGCAAATAAAGTTCACAGCTGGTATCTTCAGCTCTGCTTGATAAGACGTTTTAACTATTAGACACATAGTTAGTTAGCATTAGGAAGAGTGAAAACTGCCTTTGGAGTACTTGGACTGTGTTTCTGAGGATCTCTGTTTCGATATAGTGCCATGGATGGTTAAAAAATACCAGTGTTCAATTACCATTAGACCTGTGTAGGGTAGTGATAATGTGTTAGTGCAGTGTAGCTTTGTAGGGTAGTTGTGTAGTGTAGTTTAGTATTGAGAATACATTGGAACACCTACCAATTGTCCTATGGTGGGTATTACTCTCACACTATACTCTCACCCTGATGACACTCTCACCCTGATGATACTCTGACACTTGATGATTCTCTATACCCACTACCTCGTTCCAACAATACCCAAGAAGCCCGGAGAATCGATTTGAAATGCATTTTTTCCATACACTGTATTCCATATAGTCCATCCATAGTTTAACCTAGCTTGGTCCAAACTTTGATCCTATGGTACCTCTTCAAAATAGTCCAATTCTTGGTATATGTGGATTGCTTGCTAATGCAGACATCCAAACTTATTATGGTGTGCCTTGAGTGGTCACTGTATCTCACTGGGATGTCTTTCCCATCAGGATGTCATATACCCCGGATGGCAACTTGTATTGAGATCCCTTTCTCTATCCCCATACTGCCAAGTATTTATATATACCTTTAGAGAATCATATGGACTCAAAAACATGTCTTGGGTCATAGTTAAGAATCTGCAACCGCTCAGAGTTTCCCACTTAACATTCTTACCACCATTTCACACCACCATTTCACACCACCATTTCACACCACCATTTCACACCATCACTCCATACCACTGTAGAACAACCTGTGACTATCATTTCTATCCCTAGCATTTAATTGGATCCCAGGAACTATTCCATTATCATGGACTGTCTATATAGTATCCTGTGGTCAACCTAGTACGAAGCAGTAATGCCTGGTTAGCACGTTCGGCAACCACTAAGTATACGGTGATGGTGTGTCATTGGAGTAGAACTACGAGGGGTTTATATAGAATATAAAGGGTGAAGCACAAAGTGCGCGCTGTTTCACCTGGTGTTTCAGTTGAGCTTTTGATAACAAGAAATGTTTCACATGAGTGTTTCACATGAATGCTTCACATGAGTGCTTCGCATGAGTGTTTCACATGAGTGCTTCGCATGAGTGTTTCGCATGATGCATACTTTCCCCGCTTTGCGTTTGAGAACAGGGGCTGCTTTGAATATAAAAGGAGGTGCTCCCCATTACAAAATGAATTACCACTGAACATAAATGCCAAGCATCAGGTCACTTGTTAAGTCACACCCCACTAACACTCCACTAATATTCTATCTTTGATCTTCATTTATCATTGATGACGAATCAATGGGGCAATGATTCAATGATTCAGCCAATCGGGTAATTTGATAATTTGAAGATTCCCGGAGATTCCCAGATTCGGAGATTCGGAGATTCCCAGATTCGGAGATTCGGAGATTCGGATAATTCGGATCCGCACCTATCACTAACTGAGAAATTGGCTGGCTGAAAAATTGGCTGACTGAAAAATTGGCTGACTGAAAAATTGGCGGACTGAAAAATTTCTCCGGACATGCATCTCTTTTTGCGACGGATCCTATATATATGTATACGTTTATTCATAGGCTACAAGACTATAAATGCGGGTCGGAGAAAACTTATGAAGTGGAAAAACTCCGAGAGAGAACACCAAAGTGTTAAGAGAATTAAAAGTTTGCGCAGTGAGTTTTGAGACCTCCGTATATAAACGCTTTTCAATGAATCAAGTTAAAAGCGTCGTCGATAAAACGGCTTGAAATAAGAAATGTTCTTGCGCGTTAAATCAGGCGTCAATCGAGTCAATGCATCAGAAGCTTCAATATCAATTCGGCGTTTTGTTGGTTTTCGATAAGTGATGAGAGTCTTGATGTAATAGTAGTAGAGATCAAGCTTTTTGAAATCAGTATCATTTTTTTTTGAAATGGATCTTCTGAAACAGGGAGGTACGGATGCTTTGTTTTTGTGCGGATTTATACCCTTTTCGGAAACCGCCGCACAATTTCCCGCGCGAACCCCCGCGCGACCACGCGGGCCCTCACCATCTTGGGTATGTTGTTTTGTCAGCCACGTAAAATTTGGACCCAACGCCGCACAGCGTGCGGCTCACACTGTTAACGGCTCGGACATATACTTTCCTTTGGGACAACTCGGAGATATTCTCCCAAGTATAAATTCCAGCCTACCCCAACCATGTTCAATTCAATAATCCATCAGTTTTCAACAATCCAATCCAATTGCAAAAATAAGTCTCAAAATGTCTAAAGTGTCTGTCGCAGTTATTGGTCTCAACGGTTTCTTGGGTGCCCCAACCGTTGCGGCTTTCGAGAACCCAATCTTCAAGGAAAAGTTTGCTTACCCAGTTTTGGCTCTTACTCGTGATCCATCTACCAAGAAATCCACTGAAACCATCAAGTACGTTGCTACTGACCTTACTGGAAACAAGGATGACTTGGTCAAACAATTGAATGGCATTGACGTCATTATCTCGCTCATCAACCCTACCCCAGACACTCTTGCAGGAATTGAAGAGTTGGTGACCCTGGTCAAGCCAAAGCTTTACATTCCATCTCAGTTTGCCTGTGAAATCTCCACTGCGGACACTGTGTTGCCTACCTTTGGATCCATTAGAACCGAACACTCGCAGAAAATCAGAAAGGCTGGTGTGCAGGTCGTTGACATCTACACCTCTTTTTTCGCTGGTTACGGATGGTTGTACGAAATTGTCGGCCATGTGGGTATTGACGTTGAGTCTAAGTCGGTAACTTACCTTGGCTCTCCACAGACTCAGTTCTCGTTCACTCACTTGGACGACATTGGAAGAGTCATTGCTTCCGTTGCTTCCAAGGCCAACGAGAAGCTTCCAGAATTCATCAGAGTGCAATCTGGAAAGCTTACCCCAGAGCAGGTGGCCAAGAGATACGAGGAGTCCCACAACCTTAAGTTGACTGTCAAGGACACCATTCCTAAGGAGGAGGTGTTGAAGCAAGCGCAAGCTATCTGGGACCCATCTGACTTCAGCAAGTTGTTCTACTGGTTAAACGTTGTTGTTTCCCAAGGTGAGGATAAGGGAGCCAGTTTCAGCACCAACGACAATGAGCTTGTCAACCCCAACCAATCTTTGTGGAAGTGGGAACAGTTTTAAAGGCATGACAACTTTCTTTCCAGGGAGTAACTGATAGAGAAAATTTTATTCAAAGGCTAGATTGAATGTGAGTGTCTTTTTAACATCCGTGTTGCAATTTAATGGCTGCAAATAAGTTTGAATGAACAACTAAAAATGAACTTGCCATTGACTAATCTGAAGCAGTTTTCCCAATGCACTAAGTGTACAATAATTTTATCATATCCGAATTACTGCTATATGAAGACTTACACTCATATGTCATTCAGTAGCTGAACAGCTGGCCTACTAATAATCAGTCCAGTACATGTCACTACCAAGTCATATATATAGACAATACTCTCCTCGTTAGAGCAGTTGCTTCTAATATTTGGATAGTTTGTCTGTAGAGTGCTTAAGATACTATCGAATAATATGCTACATTATTGGTGATATGACTGAATCAGAATTGACGATAGTTGATATTTTGTGTGTTGAGATAAAAGAGGACAATGACTCATTTAAAAGAGGACAATGACTCATTTTAAAGATGAGATAAAAGAGGATAATGACCCATTTAAAAGATGAGATATGTTTACTCAAGGTTTACAGGCCTACTCGAGGCTTAGTCAAGACTTAGTCGAGGCTTAATCAAAACTTACTCAAGGCTTTCCCTGAATGGATTTACCATGGTAGGTTTATCGATCCATTAGTATACTGTTGACTGGAACTAGAACTGGAACTACTAGTATAATATATGGATGTGGATAGATAGACTATACTACCAAGTAACGAGGAGGATGAGAGTTACTTTTGCTAAGAAAGCTAGTGGAAAACTATACAAAGTCTTTTCTCTGGATCTTTTCTTAGTATCTAGTATTAGTATCTAGTATTAGTATCTAGTATTGGAACTAGTACTAATGGATACAGACCTATGGTAGTATCTAGTACTACAACTGAGAGGAGGTCAAGGTCAAACTCCCAGATATATTACGGACCCTTCGCCATTTCCATTAATGAATCACTATTCCAATATCTACTCACTGAGGTATACCAAGAAGCCTCAGAGCACTAGACCCAGACCCACTAAAACGCCTCGTACTGATAATACTATACTGGAAACATCTTTGTATAGTCACCTCCTACTTTTCTCTTGTATCGTCTTTCCACTCGGTACTTTGTAAGGAGCTCATGTGATAGATTTTCTTCCTTGTTGCAGTTTCCACGGGTGACTCTCCGTGTCTCCTTCACTTATGTCTACAGGTTTTCTACTGTCAAAATAATGACCTTTGACCTACCATTCTCTACCATGATCTATCAGCCAAGTCCTTGAGTCACGGTCATGCTTTCCATCTCAGACAGTACATTACAGTACATTACAGTACATTACAGTATAGTGGAGTAGAGTGGAGTAGAGTGGAGTAGAGTAGAGTGAAGTGGAGTAGAGTAGAGTACTGTAGAGTAGAGTACTGTAGAGTAGAGTAGAGTAGAGTATAGTAGAGTGAAGTGAAGTGGAGTAGAGTAGAGTGAAGTGAAGTGGAGTGGAGTATAGTAGAGTATAGTAGAGTATAGTAGAGTATAGTAGAGTATAGTATAGTAGAGTATAGTAGAGTACTGTAGAGTATAGTAGAGTAAAGTAGAGTAGAGTACTGTAGGGTAGTGTTCAGAAATTATACTACACAGATTTGAAAACGGAGAATGGAGGTGTATTCAGAAGTGTGCAACATGAACAGTTTTATGATGAAAAGGAATCGTGAAGTTATTTCCTATACCTCATGCTTTGTATTAAAATATTTAAGGGAAGAGTGCAATGGAATCTTTATGGCAAGAACATGAACAGATACCATCATCAATGGGGAGATACAAGTTCGGATCATTGGTATCACGTTACCAACTCCTAGATGTTTTTCCAAGTTTTGTTGTAGGTCAAATCTATACCTAGACCTAGGGGGCAGGGATGTGCCTAGACTTCGCAATAGTTGGTGGCATCAAAAAAAAGTCAACACAGGGCTCCAGAATTTGCTCCAAATGCTCTTTGCTTATTTCGACATGAAGCTCCATACGATTTCTTCCGATGAGGAGCTTGAAAATTTGGACATCCTCAAATTGTGGAACAGTTTGGGGGAGAGTGTGACTTTGCTCTCCAATGGAGGTCACTACAATATTGCCTACTGCAAATTCAACCATATTGTCAGTGGATACCATATTGTCAGTGGATACGAGTCCGGCTACTATGGCTACTTGTACTCGTAAGCTTTTGCTGCGGACATCTTTTATACGCACTTTAAGGACGACCCAATGAATCTGCAACGGGGTTTACAATACAGGGACACGATCTTAAAGAATGGAGGTGCTTTAGAGATCTCATCACCCTTTTTGTTACTTAAATAGCTCAGGTTCCCCCTTCTGAGGAACCATTTTTTTTCAACCAAAAACATAGTAAACTGAGTACCTGACGTAAACCGGAATCTAACAGTTTCCTTGATTTTAGGGTAGAGAACCTGACAGGTCTTAGAATATGAGCCTTACAAAATATAGTGGGTGCGAATTGTTGAACTTCACCATTCTTGGGTCTATAAATTGGAGCGCTTGTGTCATTGGTTCCCAATGTCATTATATAGTATAGTACAGTATAGTACAGTAGAGTACAGTAGAGTACAATAGAGTACAGTAGAGTTCAATAGACTACACTAGACTACACTAGACTACACTAGACTACACTAGACTACACTAGAGGATGCTATTAAGGCAGTTGACTGTATATTAAAGTATTATGAAGTAGCTTAATTACTTATGTAATAGTATACTAGACTACTGTAAGGGGAAATCAGTCAATAGTACTAGTCTAGATAGTAGTGGGATGGACATCTATATGTAGTAACATGTATAGTGGCAGCAGTAATCAGTTACAAGTCATGAGGTGTAGATGGAAGAGGTAAGCTGTATACACATTTATATAGGGTAGAGATTGTTTATCTTAACAAAACTGAGATCCGTCTCGTATATTATTAATCATAAACTGGATCTTTCACCATGACTAATTTATGGGTCACGTGATGTTTAACCATGGTTGCGGGTAGGACACAACTCAATCTACAGTATCTGGTTCTAATGGAACAGTGTCTAGTGGTAATTGATACAGTGTTATGATCTTTGATACATTTATGCCTTACTAAAACTATGTTTTTTTATGGTTCCTCAAAGAGAGGAACCGAAGCGGCTTATATAACTTTGAGAAAAACGTGGCATCGAAAAACGTGCATCGAAAAACGTGCATCGAAAAACTCTCCACCAGAAGAATGGTAAAGATTGTTCTAGAATATTCAAAAGGACAATTATAGTACTTCGTACAACATGTTCGTGACACGGCGTTTGCAATGGTCATTGTAACAATCGGACAGAGGCTTCATAATATCTCTATAGTCAGGGCCCTGTATGGTGGATCTAACATACAGTATCTAGTGGTAATGGATACAGTATCTAGTGGTAATGGATACAGTATCTAGTGGTAATGGATACAGTATCTAGTGTTGGAAAATAGCACCGACTGAGCGCGCACAGTGTTGAACTTGCAAGATTTCTATACTTGTTTGGATCACGTGCCGTGGGCACGTGAGGAAGTGAGACAAGTTCATGGTCGTACAGTGGGGCATGCAAGGGTTGGATAACACTTGCTGCATGTGCAGATGAGCACATTTTTAACACTGATCGGGAAAGGAGTCTACGACACCCTACGATAGGAGTGGAGGAACCCCGCACCTTGGTTGACATAGCAACCAAGATATTGGATACGATACATAAGGAGGGCGTAGCCCATTCTCTCTAGTGAGCGATATTGATAAAGAGGTCAATCATGTGAACCCTAGTTTAGTTATCATAGCAATATAACATATGAGTACAACAACTTCTCTGCTTTAATTAAAGAAGTTGTTAGACAATGGACGCACTCGCATTCCTGTATACATGAGTGTAAAGTGTAGATGTGTTAACTCCAGATCCGCAACGACAATTGCGGCACCAGGGAGACTGGTGAGTAACCATGGTTCAACATCCAGAGGTCCTCTCTTACTATAGGATATGGACCTCATTGTCTCATCAAGATAAGTAGACACTTTAGGTGAAGTGTTTGCTTCAGAAGGAGAAGGAGAAGAGTTGTCAGTGCTTATTGAAGTATCATCAATACGAGATCTTTTGGTGGGTCTGGTTTTGGAGGAATCTTGGTATGTCTCCCTCAGTAGACACTCGATTAGTTAACTAATAGAAGATGTGGCGAAGACCTCCTTATATATGTGGGAGTTGGCCTTCATTGATTCTCGGTTGATCCTCAGATGCTCCGTTGGTCCTCAGATGCTCCGTTGATCCTCAAATTCTCCGTTGGTCCTCGGATGCTCCGTTGGTATTCGGCTGGTTTAACAACCGAGGTTTGGGGAAATATCCGAACAATGCTCTGTGTTGGAACATGAGGAATCAGTACATCTCTGATGTACTGCATGTTCCAAGTGACTGCATGTAAGCAGGACAGATGAAACAGTGATATGCAGGAACAGGCAAGAGTGGACGACGTCCCGCGGAAAAGGGAGCGAGCGGTAATAGAAGAGGGGGAACAAGAGACGAAGTTAGAGTTGAGTATAGCTTAAATACATAATCGTTCCAGTTTATGCGTGAGTAACTCACAAAGCGCAACATTTCAAACCAAATGGATAAGTTGTCGTATACAGGATAACAAGGAAACCAGTTCAGTTCCGTCCGTTTTTCACCCTTGATTAATACTACAAGACTCCCAGTGGTACATAAGAGACAATCTTCCAGATTTTAAGATTTCAGAATATTGAATTTTAATAAAAGTTGGTTTGAACCATTACGCCATTTGATTTGAACCATTCTGTCTTCTTGGTTTGAACCATTGTCTTCTTGAACTGTATGTCAGAAAACAGTATGGTATTCTTTCTAATTTTATTTCATGGGGATTAGGAAAACCAAGCACATAGCAACAACTGGCTGGATACGCCAACTTCCTCGCCAACTTCCTCGCCAACTACTAAAGAGCTCGATTCCCTCATTTTGAGGAATCATCAACCAACAAAAGTAACTTAGTACATGATAATTTCACAAGAATTTGACACCTGACATAACACAGCATATCCTATACAAAGGTCTACATTCCATGGGTAGGTTTTATTTTTTTAATTCCAGATTCAATGCTCCATGGCTCTAGTCTATGTTCTATATCTTAGAGTATTGTGTGAATATAGTCTATAGTCTAGGAATATGGCTTCTATATTCTATGGAGTATTTTTATGGCCCGAAAGTAAAAGATAGAATGAATAGTTTGAGTAACCAGTAAGACCTAGACCATTGGCTATTGACTATCATGGACAAACTAGAGAGACTTCAAGGATAGACTCACCTAAACAGACTATGGACTGGACAAACTAGCTAGCTAGATAGACTATAGACTAGACAATCTGGACAACTAGACAATCTGGACAACCAGACAATCTGGACAACTAGACGATCTGGACAACTAGACGATCTGGACAGTTAGACAATCTGGACAACTAGACAATCTGGACAACTAGACAATCTGGACAACTAATCAACTAATCAACTAAGCATAGACTAGATATACTAGATATTCTAGATATTCTAGACTGAATATAGACTGATTAGACACTTTTTAAACAAGACCGCTAGACAATTTTGTAAGGTATTCTGTATCATATTTCTGATATAAAGTATACTATGATGTTTTATATTTCTCCTTATTACCTATGGAATGTTGCATGATGTTCTATGTTCTCTGGAATGTATATGGCTTCTATGTTCTATGGAATGTATATGGTATATTGCATGATATTCTATGTTCTATAAGCCCTGAAAAGTCTATCAAGCATTAGTCTCTAAAGAATGTTGTGTGAAGATAGTGTGAGTGTGAATATAGTGTGAGTATGAAGATAGTGTGAGTATGAAGATAGTGTGAGTGTGAATATAGTGTGAATAGGATACTATCAGAAGTGGTCTGTAGAGTGATGGTCAAAGTTCAGTTGAAGTACGGTCTACGGTCCATGGACACTCTATAGACAGTCTATGTCTATGAACAGTAAGGAACAGTAAGGAACAGTAAGGAACAGTAAGGAACAGTAAGCGAGGTTGCATTGTCTGCGCGATCGATTTTTTCTGGACCTCTATTGTTCACGCCGCTTAGCAGTACGCCTCGCAGTACCGCCTCGCAGTATCGTCGCGCAGTACCGTCGCGCCTCGCAGCGCCTTTTTTCTCGAGATAGCCGAGCAACCTCCAGCGTATTCACAGGATATTCGCGCAATTTGCACTGCCCTCTTGGTGGGCAGTTTACTACATTAAGTGACCATTGGAATGAGCACCCAATCCTAAAAGGGAAATACCCAAGACAAAAGGGGAATGGTCTAGACAAAAGAGAACATTTGTGGCCATTTCTGGCCAAAATGGGGAATGGTCTAGACAAACAAAAAAAAAGGAAGTAGTCCAGACAAAAGAGAAATTGCCTAGACAAGAGACATACAAAAGAGAAATTGCCTAGACAAGAGACATACAAAAGAGAAATTGCCTAGACAAAGACATACAAAAAAGTAATATTCTAGACAAAGACATAGACACATCAAGAAACCTATGTCTAATAAGATCTCGTAATATTTTGATTAGGTCTTGTGTAAAGACTATTTGGGTTGTGAATCAGGGGGCTAAGAAGTTAACAAGACTAAAAAAATATAATGTAGAGACAAAATGGGACACTAAGCATGGTTAAACGCATATCCCCAGTGTTTTGGTATAGTGCATTGATTCTGTGCATTGTAGCCGTTTCTCGGGCGCAAGAATATATGAGCGAAGGCGTAAAAAAGAAACGAGAAGAAAAAAAAACAAAGACGCGATAATGTGGACCATAATAGACTAACCGCACTCAATAGACGAGACTAAGCTGACTAATGGAATGAACAGTCTGAATAATGGAATTAACAGTCTGACTAATGGAATGAACAGTCTGAGTGAATTAAATGATTGGGAACGAACTGTATGAATTGTATGAATTGTATGGACTGTATGAATTGTATGAGTGAATTAAATGATTGGGAAATAAACTGTATGAATTGTATGAATTGTATGAACTGGAGAGACATCTAACTAACCTCGCTTACTGCACTTTTTACCCATTGTGCTATTATACGGTTGTACTATTTTACTATTGTACTATTGTGCCATTGTTGAGGTTGGCTGAGCACTTGGCTGAGCACTTGGCTGAGCACTTGGCTGAGCACTTATATGCAGGTGCGCACATTGCAACCATTCAGGCTATATTCCAAGTATGGAGAGGCTGAAGCTCAAACAATGCATTCAGCCCGATTGTCACCAGAAAAAAAACGCCACTAGCTGCGTCTCTCGGAATTCTATATAAGGGACTCGGGGGTGCTGTTTTCTCTTTCAGAACCATAGCAAATCATGAAATTCACTCGTTTATCACTTGCTGCTGCTTTCGCTACAGTTGCTTTCGCTGAGAAGTACGCCTTTTACGCCAAGCCGGAGGGAACGGACAAGATGATACCTCTCATTTCAGGAGAATTAAGCGAATACCGGGTACTTTTCTACAATTCCAATAAGGAAGAAGAGCCTGTCCTTTTTAATAAAGTCGACAACGTTTATAAGAGTGTGAACGGTAATTTCGACCTTGGCGTTAAAGGCTCATTCTACACTTACGGCCAGAATTTAACGGGCATTGAATTTGAAGTCAATGAAGAGGGATTGGTCAATGGCTCAGTCGGAGCATGCCCTCAAGAGTCAAGCAAATTCTATATTTACCAGACTTCGTACCCAAAAGATAGGGGATGCATAAATGCGCAACTCTACGTGAAAGTTGTGGATGGTCATGAGACCCATAGTTCTGCTGCTCCATTGAGTGTTGAGGCTTCGAGCATTTCCTCTGAAGCTCCTCAACCAGAGTCCTCCTCTGCTGTTCATGAGTCATCCGCTGCTGTTCACGAGTCCTCCTCGGTCCATGTTCAAAAATCTTCTTCTTCCATTGCTGCTGCTACTGAACATTCCAACATTGCTTCTGAATCTCACTTTTCTTCCAACGATGTGTCTTCTAGCTCTGTCGCTTCTTCGTCTGTTGCTGCTTCTTCTTCTCCAGAGCTGGGTGACGTTTGTGCCTGCATGGAGGCTAGCCTTTCGTGTGCTGCCAAGTCTGATGCTGACTCCCTGAAAT
>NLAO01002227.1:3035-15790 GCA_002370835.1 Metschnikowia continentalis | reverse complement strand
CTTCAACATTGCCCAACATTGTTTCATCTGCATACAGTCACTTGAGCATGCAGTCCCCTCACGTGTACTGATGCCTCAAGTTCAACAGAAACTAGTAGCGACGTGCCCTGCAAGCCTAAGGGCGCCGTGCGCGCTCTTATTCGGTGCTATTTTCCAACATTGAAAAACACTGTATATAATCAGGTCTGGGACTCCAGCCCTAACCCAATCGGCCCATTGTCTTCTCCAGAACAATAGCCAATATTGGACAAGTGTTAGACAAGTGTCCTCGAGAGAAACAAGTTGGCAGTGGACCGCTCGAGGACAATACCAATCATTGTTTTATCTGTATGCAGTAACGGGAACATGCAGTACCCGCAGGTGAACTTGTTCCTCAAGTTCAACAATTGAGACCACTTGACCAGTTAATCTCTGAGTTGGTTTGTTGGTTTGTTGGTTTGTTGGTTTGTTGGTTTGTTGGTTTGTTGGTTTGTTGGTTTGTTGGTTTGTTGGTTTGTTGGTTTGGTGGTTTGTTGGTTTGTTGGTTTGTTGGTTTGTTGGTTTGTTGGTTTGTCAGTTTGTCAGTTTGTCAGTTTGTCAGTTTGTCAGTTTGTCGATTCATCAATTCTACACCCCTTTTACTTCACCGTTACTACGGATTACTCTCCTGTAGAGTATTTAAGTACGGCCGATTCCTTTTCCTGAGGAAGCCTCAACGAATATAGCTTCTAATGAGTATAAATATACTAAAGAATGTAACATTTACCACTCTACTACTCTATTACTTTACTACTTTACTACTTTACTACTTTACTACTTTACTGTACTTTACTACTATACCACTACTATACCACTACTATACTACTATACTACTATACTACTATACTACTATACTACTATACTACTATACTACTATACTACTATACGACTATACGACTATAATACTATACGACTATACTACTGTTAGATCCGGCATAGGCAGGACCCTGTCTATGAAGGTATTATGAAGCCTCTCAGTCCAGTTATTACAATGGCCATTGCAAACGCCGTGTCACGACCATCGTTGGATGAAGTACTATGATGGGCGTGATACTGAGTTTGCACCCATTATAATGGGTTTACAATGGTCATCATCTTCGTACTATGATGGCCACCATTGTTCTAGTGGAGAGTTTTTCGGAGCCACATTTCTCTCAAAGTATATAAGCTACTCGGGTTTCTCTCAAAGTATATAAGCTACTCGGGTTTCTCTCAAAGTATATAAGCTACTCGGGTTTCTCTCAAAGTATATAAGCCACTCGGGTTTCTCTCAAAGTATATAAGCCACTCGGGTTTCTCTCAAAGTATATAAACCACTTCGGTTCCCCTCCTTGAGGAACCAGAAACGAGTACAAGATTAGTTTAAGACACGTTATAAAGAACATAACATAGGGTATAATAAGTATATGTCGCGGCGATATATAAGAATTACATACATAGTAACTTCTTAACCTCGGAGACACCCTTAATAGAGGATTCCAAGTTCAAGAATGTTCATTGAGTGACATTATGGCCAGCTGCGGCCTTCAACAAGGTTTAGGCCAAACTATACTCTACGTAAGCCATGGATAAGGTGGTAGAACCAGCATAATCCTTGGCCTTGACCACCTCGTCACCTCCAAATTGCCATCTTAAAGTCAGCGTCATGAATAAATTAATTATCTATATCAAATCAATTATCTATAGCAAATCTTAGAAGTGATATATGTCTTATTTAATTTGGTACTTGAGCACTCTTCCTGTCATATACTTCAATACTTGTAGAAAATAAAGTCTGCCTTACTCTGAATACAATGGGATTAATAACCCCACTCTGAAGCCTAAGGCTCACTCACACACTCTAAAACGTTCCAATCACCTTGCCTTTTGACCTATACAGAAATCTGGGAATAGAATATTTATAGATAGTCTATGGATAGTCTATGGATAGGCTATAAGGTACACTATTATAGTAGTAAAGTAGTATAGCAGTATAGCAGTATAGCAGTATAGCAGTATAGCAGTATAGCAGTATAGCAGTATAGCAGTATAGTAGCATAGCAGTAGACTACGTTTACTGAAGTAGACTAGAGGCTACACCTCTGGAGCTCTTGTAGACAGCCACTAGACTTTGAGTACATATAGAAGATTGAGATTACCTGACTTAGCAGTGACACTTTAACTACTCAACTACTCGTTCGTTTCAGGTTAAGTAGGGAAGAATGACCGTAGAAACAATTACAGCCACTTGGGAATTACCAAACAAAATTTCTTGGTCTGTATTAGTCCCTGTCAAACTGACACGCAGTACAGTAGTGTAGTATAGTAGTATAGTAGTATAGTAGTATAGTAGTATAGTAGTATAGTAGTATAGTAGTATAGTAGTATAGTAGTATAGTAGTATAGTTATTATGGCTTTTATGTTAGATCCGCCATAGGTAGGGCCCTGTCTATGAAGGTATTATGAAGCCTCTCAGTCCGATTATTACAATGGCCATTGCAAACGCCGTGTCACGACCATCGTTGTATGAAGTGCTATGATGGGCGTGATACTGAGTTTGCACCCATCATAATGGGTTTACAATGGTCATAATAGTGGAGTCTGCACGAAGTACTATGATGGCTACCATTGTTCTGGTGGAGAGGTTTTCGGAACCACGTTTCTCTCAAAGTATATAAGCTACTCGGGTTTCTCTCAAAGTATATAAACCACTCCGGTTCCCCTCCTTGAGGAGCCAGAAACGAGTACAAGATTAGCTTAAGACACGTTATAAAGAACATAACACTTTGTGGGTTATATTACCCCTATTATATATTTTTGAGAGATCTTAAATGATCTATATATACCCATCCATAATGTTGTAGTGTACTGTAGTGTAGATGATTGATAGTAGAAGGAAAGAAATGTAAACTGATAGACCAAACAAGTATCGAAGACCCTTGAAAAAAATTCTGGTATAAAGGTGAGCTACATGTCATCTGATGTACTGACTTACCTCTATACTCCGTACTACCGTATCACCCACAGTACTCTATAAAGTCTATAGTTATGTACTAGTCTATAGTTATGTACTAGTCTATAGTTATGTACTAGTCTATAGTTATGTACTAGTCTATAGTTATGTACTAGTCTATAGTTATGTACTACTCTATAGTTATGTACTAGTCTATAGTATCTGTAGTATTGTACTACTCTATATTTATGTACTACTCTATATTTATGTACTACTCTATAGTATCTATAGTATTACACTACTCTATAGTATTAAATACTCTATAGTATTAAACTACTCTATGCTTATGTACTACTCTATAGTATCTATAGTTATGTACTACTCTATAGTATCTGTAGTATTGTACTACTCTATAGTATTAAATACTCTATAGTGTTATGTTCTTTGATACATTTATGAGTAACTAAAACTATATTCGTTGATGGTTCACGTTGTGGTTCCTCAAAGAGAGGACTCAAAGCGGCTTAAAAAACTTTGAGAGAAACATGGCATCGAAACTCTCCATTAGAACAATTGTAGCCATCATAGTACGAAGTTCAATGATAGTTATTGGTTTCATGATTGTTGCAAGCTGCACCTTGACATCTTGTGCTCTTCTCATGCTTCTCTCGTGGATGTAGTTCTCTTTGCACCACCGACTAGACCTGCCGCTCAAATCCTAGGCCTTAAAGACATTTAAGAATTTTATGTGATTGCCGTGGATACAGTATTTTTCAAAACTATTCAAACCAGCGCGGCAAAATGTTTCGAACCACACTAGCAAAATTAAACAAACCAATAATTCAAAGAATTGTTTCGTACACCCCTAACAAGTTGTTGTATACAGGATAAGAAGGAAACCAGCTCATTTCAATTAAGTTCCGTCCGTTTTTCTCCCTTGATTGGTACTTGACCCTTGATTGGTACTTGACCCTTGATTGGTATTGCAAGACTTTTGTCCCAAATGTAGTACCATATGAGTCAATCGTCCAGATTTCATATTTCACAATATTGAATTCTAATGAAAGTTGGTGTGAAACATTACGCCATTTGGTTTGAACCATTCTGTCTTCTTGGTTTGAATGGTTTTGTCGCAGTGGTTTGAATAATTTTGAAAAACACTGTACTATGGAACCGTTGCTTGCGCTAATCGGCCGCGGCCTGCTTCTCCTTGGGCCTGTAAAAAACTGTCTGCACCGATAACATCACCACGATCGTCAACACTTCCAGAGTGCAACCATGCTCTCCACTATGATGGCCATTGGAGACTCCAGTCTGATTGCTGCAAACTCAGTATCACGCCCATAATATTACTTCTAACCAAATCCTTAGTAACAAAACATATTTTAAACCCCATTTAATATTATTTTGAATAGCACAGTGGGGTATAAAGAGTGGTAGTAGGGAGTGGTAGTAGGAGTGGTGGCGGAGGTGGTGGAGATAACACCAAGTATATCACGTGACAGTATATCATGTGACAGTGATTAGATCATGTGACCGCGGTATAACCCCAGGTATATCTCCCACATCCCACATTCCGTATTCCATATTCATGACTGAATACCCCCCCTCTTCCCCCCCTAAGGTCCAACAGACCTCTATTTCTAACCCTCCTGTATATACCTTCCCCCCCATTCATTCATTCCCCCCCTTCTATACCAAACAAAGCAATGCCACCATCCTCCAGAACCAGCTCGAAGAATGGTGCAAGCTTATCCTCCAGTATTGTCAGGCGTATGGCGTGTATAGTGTTCTACCGCTGGGGGCGATTTTGAAGCAGCAAAATGAAGGGGTTATTCCTCCCTTTTTTGAGAACCCTGCCATTGAACGGGCAGTGGCTGCCGATTTCAAAAAGGAGATCCTCCACCATTTGGTGCACAAATTGGGCCGAGGTTGTTATATCAGTGGCAAAACTCCTGATGCGGGTGTGCTAGTGTACTGGCGTACTTTGAGTGAGTGGGCTGAGCTTTTGTATGCGTATATTGAGGCCACGGGGCAACAGGGTGCAGTTTTGACGGTCTACGAATTGACTAGACTGGAGGAGCTGGCAGCTGGCGCAGATTTCTTAAATATTGACTCGTTACTTTTTGAGAAGATCTTGGACGAGTTGAGGAAGCAGGGTCGTGCTCTGGTTATACGCGAGGACGGTGAAATTGGTGGTGTTAAGTTTAATTAAAATTGGAGCAATTGAAGCAATTTGGAATTGAAGCAGAAGCGGCAATTGAAGCAATTTGGAATTGAAGCAGAAGAAGCAAATGAGCAGATGAACATGAACAGATGAACAGATGTGAAGCAATTCTGAAACAATTGTGGGAGATGAAAACTAGAGATGGGTGGAGCCTATTGAAGCTAAGTTGTGATGAAGTTATGGTTTCGACTAGTGATAAGTCGACCTCAAAGTTGAATTGACACCGGGGAAGTTTGAAGGCTAGAGAATGAGGCTAGAATGGTAATGCCACAATGGTAAGGCTAGAGATGTGTTGGTGTTGGGTCAAAACTATGAGTTGAAACCAAATATTGAGACAAGACATCAATTCAAGACTGGAGACCAATTAAAGCTGGCGCATTATATCCACAAGAAAAAAGATTCAATGTGATATTCATGATTCAAGATTTGATGTCAAGTGAACAGTCATCTAACACTCAAGCCAAGGAGTCAAGCCAAGGAGTCATGCCAAGGGGTCATGCCAAGGGGTCATGCCAAGGGTCAAGTGAAGCACTGAACTTCCTGTCTCTAAGCCGGAAGCAATCCAATGTCGGTGACTCAATCGGAAGGTATCCTGCTCCGAGACCCAATCGGAAGGCGTTCTGCTCCGAGAACCAACCGGAACTCACCCGATTTCGATGGTAGAGACAGAAAGAATCCGGATCCGAGGACCGAATCGGAGTGTACCAATTGGTTGGAGGTCAATGAATGAGGTCAATTGAATTATTCAACTACAATTGAATGATTTCTTGAAGGAAATAAATTCTGTGGATTACACTGAGTGCAGTGAACAATCGATGCCAATGCCAAAGTTGACACTTTGCTTTGCGAGGCCATGATGTGGTTGGTCTTGTTGGGGGTGTAACCCTGCTGTTGGTGAACCAAGTGAAGGCACAACGGAGAGGACCCTTTTGGAGAAAAAAGAGAGGGAACAAAACGTCGAAAAGATCCAGACTCAAATCTATAACTTCTTAAAAAACGGTCTAGAGTATGCCAAATCAAGAGCATATGTGGCTGATGCTGATAAGCCCACATTTGGAGAGATTGAGTCGGTGAACAATGCGGAGTGGGGGAAATCGGTCAAGTTACTTGATTTTTGGCCACTTTTGGCAAGCATATTCGTGTGATCCTTATGCTTGAGAAATATCTTGCAGTCTCTGAAAAGGAAAAAGAAAAAAAAGGAAAAGAAGAAAAGTTGAGTCAATTGAATGAACTGAATAATAGTGAAATGGTCACGTGGTATCATTTTCTCCAGTGTCAATGCCTCCAATTCAATGCCTCCAATTCATTATTGAATCCAAGGGAATCTCCAATAACCCAACCTGAATGGATTCCAAGTGTCACATGATACTCATTCAATCGAGGCAACAACTGCTACAACAACCATGAAACCAATGTGAAGCATTCGAGTCTACATCATTCGGGATCCAGATTACGGGATCCAGATTTCGTGACCCAGATTTTGATCTAAGAGTTTTGGGATTGCAAAAGATAGATATCCTGCGGTGGGAGCTTCCCTAAGAAAGTTAGAAGGAGACTTGTTGATATTAGAGTCTTTGTCGTCTGTGGGATGAATTCCTCCAAATCGCGATATACTCCGCATTTAGTCAAGTGTGGCCGATTCATTTCTTGACCGATTCATTTCTTTGACTAGAATCAAAGGAACTCAGACTTACTCTCTCGAAAGGAAAGAATAGCAACCGACAATTGACCGTCCATTCCTTTTTTTTTGGGGGAAATAAGGGGTGTCAGTGTCAGCTGGTGGTCAGGGTCGTGGTGGAGCACGACTTGAATACCCAGGAGTTTTGCTACTGTTTGAAGAACCAACCACTGTGGGTAGCAGGGTAACGGTTAACACTCCGAGAAGACAGAGAGGAATTTGAAGATAAAGAGGAATTTGAAGATAGAGAGGAATTTGAAGATAAAAAGGAATTTGAAGATAAAAGGAATTTGAAGATAAAGAGGAATTTGAAGATAGAGAGGAATTTGAAGATGAACTGCATATTGAGACAACCACAATAAAGTGTTAGGGAACCAGTGATTTATGATTATTGATTGGATATGGGTCAGTCACGTGATACACATAGTCAGGTGATATTCCAAGGTCAAAAGATACGCCATATGTACGTGTCACTTATCACCTGAACTATAGTCACGTGTACCAACTCACCTGAACTACAGTCACGTGTACCAACTCACCTGAACTATAGTCACATGATATTAACTCCCATACCAATCACCTGATCAATCATCCATCCCGAATTTACTAAACAGTCGGTTACAGTGACCGACGTGTAGCTGCCAAATGACTATGGGTTCTGCTCTGGTCATGCATTCGTGCGGCAGAGATCAATGGCTGTGAAGGTTCTTCCTCGGACACTGCGAGAGGAGAGTAGCCACGGCAAACATACCAGATAAGTAATTTGTTGTGTCCGTAAAAGTCGTAGAACTTCCTTTTTTTTTATGATATTTGAAAACCCGTACACCACAAAGAAAATAGACCTTTACACCAAGTTGAGATAAACCCGTACATGTTGAAATATTAAAATAAACCCGTACACCATGATATAATTTCAGATAAACCCGTGAAACTTGGTGTATCTAAGCAAAACATGTTCGTTGGATACGAATGTAACGTCGATTATGAACTGGTATACATTGATTTCATGGGTGGACCGGTTGAGTTCCGGTCTGAATTCGCATACATTAATTCCGGGGGTGAACCGGTTGAGCCCCGGTTCTAAAGATCGCAGTGCGCGCACGCGCTTGCTCGCGCTCGCGCTCATCGCAAATTTTCTCCTCTCGCTTCCTCCTTCCCGCTAATCACCTTAGAGGGCTACGTCTAACCTTGGTCTGCCGTCTATCCGTCCAATCCTTACAATTGTGACATTCCCCTGTGAAACGTCTACTCACTTAGCTGTTTCAAGAACCTCAAGTTGTGACTAGAACTCGAAAGAACTCGAGAGAACTTTGCGACCAAGCTGAAACAGACCTGAAACAGACTGGAACACCTGAAACAGATTTGAAACAGATTTGAAACAGATTTGAAACACCTGAAACAGACCTGAAACAGATTCGAAACCAATAAATAATGAAGTACGTTGTTGTTTCAGGAGGAGTGATTTCCGGAATCGGAAAAGGAGTGTTGGCATCATCCACTGGGTTGCTCTTCAAAACCCTAGGCTACCGCGTCACGTCCATCAAAATTGACCCCTATATGAATATCGATGCAGGCACCATGTCCCCCTTGGAGCATGGCGAGTGCTTTGTGTTGAATGATGGAGGAGAGGTGGATTTGGACCTCGGTAACTATGAGCGGTACCTCAACATCACATTGACCAAAGACCACAACATCACCACAGGTAAGATCTACTCGCACGTGATCACCCGGGAAAGAAAAGGTGACTATTTGGGGAAAACCGTGCAGGTGGTTCCTCACATCACGGATGCCATTCAGGCTTGGATCGAGCGGGTCGCGCGTATCCCTGTGGACGAATCGGGCTTGGAGCCGGAAATCTGTATCATTGAGTTGGGTGGTACGGTTGGTGACATTGAAAGTGCTCCTTTCGTGGAGGCGCTTAGACAATTCCAGTTCCGTGTTGGAGCTTCCAACTTTGCGCTTATCCATGTTTCCATGGTATTGGTGATCCATGGCGAGCAGAAAACAAAGCCTACTCAGGCTGCCATCAAGGATTTGCGTTCTTTGGGTTTAACTCCTGATATGATTGCGTGCCGGTGCCAGGAGGAGCTTGAGGTTGCTACCGTGCATAAGATCGGTATGTTCTGTCACGTGGGGCCTGAACAGGTGATTGCCATTCGGGATGTTAACCTGACGTATCACGTGCCATTGTTGTTACAGGACCAGAAGATGATGACATTTTTGGCCCGCAAGTTGGATTTGGACCCACTGCTTCTCTCGGAAGACGCCAAATCTAAGGGTGAAAAGTTGATGACGTCATGGCACACCATCACCTCGGCCCACGATAAGTCCGTGGAGTCCGTGACCATTGCGCTTGTTGGAAAATACACCAACTTGAAGGATTCGTACTTGTCGGTGATCAAAGCGTTGGAGCACTCGTCCATGCGGTGCTACCGCAAGTTGAAGATTGAGTGGGTGGATTCGCTGGACTTGGAGGCCGAAACAAAGGAGCTGAACTTGGCTAACTACCATAAGGCATGGCACTCTGTTTGTCAGGCCGACGGGATCTTGGTTCCTGGAGGGTTTGGGTCCAGAGGAATTGAAGGTATGATTGCTGCGGCCAATTTCGCCAGAACAAACAATGTGCCATACTTGGGAGTTTGTTTGGGATTGCAGGTTGCGGTGATTGACTTTGTTCGGAGTGAATTGGGGATGGAGAAGTCCACGTCCATGGAGTTCGATGCCCAGGCCGATGAGAAGACCGCTTCCGTGGTGTACATGCCGGACGTGGACCAGGTCAACTTGGGAGGTACCATGAGACTTGGAATCCACTCCACCAAGTTTTCTAGTGATTCCGAATGGTCCAAGTTGCGCCAGTTATATGGAGGTGCTCTGTCGGTGATGGAGAGACACAGACACCGGTACGAGGTCAACCCTCGTCTTATTGAGGAGATCGAGGAGAAGGGTTTGCGGTTTGTGGGCAAAGATGAGTCAGAAAAGAGAATGGAGATTGTGGAGCTCAAGGACCATAAGTTCTTTGTGGCCACACAGTACCATCCTGAGTACTGCTCCAAGGTATTGGATCCATCCAGGCCGTTCTTGGGGTTGATTGCAGCAGCCGCTGGTATTTTGGAGGATGTTTTGCAGAGACCCGATATCCACGAAAAGGGAGAGTTCTAATGTTCAGTCTATAAGTATAGAACCTCTTAATTTAATACTCAAGCTTGGAAACGTCATGATTACTAAGGAGGCGTTGAATGCAGGAACATGGTATTGTTAAATACAACTAGTAGAGTCATCTTGTTCTCTATATGGTTAGTGAAAAGGGGATCAAAATATGTTAGGAATCCTTGACATTTCTTGGGGCCGGAATGGCCATTTCCGGGGGGTTATATTCAAATCCGGGGGTTATGTCCAAATCCGGGACTTATATCCAGTTCCGGGACTTATATCCAGTTCCGACCTATTGACTTAGGTTGTTTCATCCTCCCCACAAAAAAATATTTTTCAGAATACTCTATATTTTCGGAATCAAAATAGTTTCAAGACAAGTCTACCTTGTGGAGAACCCGAAATAACGTTTGTGTGTGTGGGTAACAGAAGACGGGATGGCGTCACGTGACCATTCCGAGGGGGTTTCTCCCCGGATATCCATAAAGCTACAAAAACAAAACTCCTAGTCAATAAATTAACCTTATCAATAAGTATATATAAAGATGATACAATGCCATAAGTTAGGTACTTGTACCCAATATATTGATATATTTCGGTTAAACAAGAAGACCCTGTACAAGCAAGCATCCAGAACAAGCATCAGAACATCCTCCAGAATAAGCATCTAGAATATCTATCCAGAAATACTATCCAAAATAATCTTCCAGAAACATCTAGCTCAGAACCTTGACTATGACCTGTTGCTCTATTTTAGTTAATTGGAGCAAGTAGTCAGCGACAGTCAGTGCTATTTCAAGGAGTAGAAATCAGGCTACCGTTTCATCAGAGCCGTATCGGGTCTTTTTCACGAAAGTTTAGTTTTAACAATAGTTCTAGTTTTAACAATAGTTCTAGTTTTAACATGGTCCAGTTTAACATGGGTACTCTAGTTACTATGTTTATTCGCCGATGATTCCTCCGATTCCTCCTAGGGACGAATCTGAGGTGCTTAAATACTTTTTAGAGGAGAGGGCGTGCGACTTAACACGAGGACAATAGCAAAAAACGCCGTCCCAACATCGTTCAATGTTGGGCCGCAGCGTCTTGAAGTGGTCATTGTTAAGATTAGACAGAGTAGGCTTTAAAATACCTTAATAGGTAGGGCACTGCCTATGGTGGATCTAACATCTATTGTTTGATTCTTGTTGGTTCTCCCAATAATATGGGCCGCCTTCGGCGCCTTCTTTATATGGAAATATTTTTATATCTCAGCCTTTACAAGTTTTATAACGTACAGATATATTTTATATATCTTTTTATTAAATGTAATGAAGGAATCTAGTTATATATACATCGTTTTTCAAAACTATTCAAACCAGCGTGACAAGTATTTAAACTGTTGGATATGCAAGATGGGCTAACTAGTGTGTGCAGGCCAGATATTACATGCAGTACACATTGTTTGCAATGAAGCCCAGCATAAACCCGTACACCCCTAAGATTCGTTTGCAATGAAGCCCAGCATTAAAACTGGACCTTGTCGTCAGGAGGAATCAGGTTTGCCCTAGAGATGACGTATTAAGAAGACCGGTGCAGGAAGAAGGATTCGTGGATGGAAAAGTATATATAGAGGAGAATCCGCTCTTGCTTGAACGGTATCATCATTGACCAGAATACTATAGACCATCTAGTATACATTAGTAACTCATCTCAACACTTCAAAAGGAAACAACTATGACTACCACTGTCCCATATCTCTTGGAGTTAGGCCCCATATCTCTTGGAGTTAGGCCCCATATCTCTTGGAGTTATTAGCCAATAACGATGTAACTGTGCCTGACTATGACATCGTCATCGCTAATTCCCAACACAAACCAGTGCGACAAAATGATTCAAACCAAGAAGAAAGAATGTTTCAAACCACACTAGCAAAACTAAACAAACCAATAATTCAAAAAGTTTCGTACCCCTTAGCACAGTCTTTCAAACCAATTTTACAAAACTAATACAAGTATTACACTACACTAGTTCAAATAGACTTAAAGAGTAACCAGTACAAAAGATTTGTAGATACGGGAGCCCGTGTAATTTCTCATATACTTCTTTGCTTAGTAATAATAATATGAATGATTATATAACCCTTAACAAATTGTTGTATACAGGATAACAAGGAAACTACTCATGATAAGGGATATTCAAGTGCTTTCCTGGAACATATACAACAGGATCTATGTCCCCCCTCCCCTCTGTTTTTCAATCATCATAAAAACCACTCAGATAATCATCAGTTCTGTCGATTTTTCACCCTTGATTGATACTGCAATACTTTGGTCCCAAATGTCGTGCATATAAGGCAATCGTCCAGATTTAAGATTTCAGATTTCAGATTTCAGATTTCAGATTTCAGGATATTGAATTCTAATAAAAGTTGTTATGTTCTTTAAAACATTTATGCATAGCTTCTTATATTCGTTGATGGTTGCTGAAGAGAGGAACCGAGGTGGCTTATATAACTTTGAGAGAAACGTGTTACCGGAAAACTCTCCACCAGAACAATGGAAGTATTGTTTCTGGAATATTTGAAAAGGGCCGATTCACGAGTTGTCACAACGATCAAATACCTTGTCACGGCAATTGTAGTAGACACTACTAGAATCGGACATCGTAGGCTCCATATTGTATCTATAGGTAGTTCTACCTATTGTGGATCTAACAACACTATACTATGCTACACTATACTATACTATACTATACTATACTATACTAT